>SKCR01000633.1:0-28982 GCA_019454045.1 Zanthoxylum bungeanum | reverse complement strand
CATAATTCCTTTCGGTACTTTAACTGATCTATCGGCAAGTAAAAGAGTAGTTGAAGTTTGTTTTAACTCACCAATATTAAGTTGTTGGAAAACCAAAAATGAAAGCAAATTGACACTAGCTCCAAGATCAAGTATATCATGTTCAATTTTATAATTTCCAATGATACATGAAATAGTTGGACAATCCAGGTCTTTGTATTTTAATGCATTATTGGTTGAGAGAATGGAACTTACATGTTCGGCTAGAAAAGCTTTCTTTCTTACCTGATGTATTCTTTTAACGATGCCCAAGTCTTTTAGAAATTTGGCATATGATGGTATCTGTTTGATGTATCTAACAAAGGAATATTTACCTTCTCCTGTTTGAATATTTCATATATTTTTAGGGAATGGTTCAATTTCTTGGTTTTCAATGCTTGAGGAAATAAGGTGCATGTGAAAAATCGTTATCATCAACGATAGGTAATGGTTCATCAGCCCATTTATTATCCTTTGAAGCTGACTTATTTTCAACTTCACGAGGCTCAAGAATAGGTATGTGGATGACATTGCCACTGCGAAGAGTAATAACAGATTTGACTTAGTCTATATGTTGATACTAGAACTACCCTCGTGAAGATTTTGATGACTATTGGGGTTTGGTTGTGATTGTACATGAAACTTTCATTTCTCATAAATGGTCAATGTAGATGCGATTTTGGCAAAAGTATCTTTCAGATCACTCAATGTTTGCACATTTTGGTTATTGATGGCTTCATGTTTCTCAATGAATGCATGCAAGGTATCCTCAAAGGTTTTCCTATGCGGTGGGACGTATGGTGTATAATTATGAGAACATTCTGGTGTACTTGGGCAGGTTGTGCTTGGTTATCATTCCTCCAATTCAAGTTTGGATGGTTTCTCCAACCAGAATTGTGGGTTTGGAGTATGGGTTTGGATTTGGTCTCTTGAAGGTGTTTGTGGAACTAACTTCGTCATTAAGATATTTTTGCAGGGCTGCTGACCGGCGTAAACACACACGTATAACGCAAGCGGATGTATCGTTCAAGTAGTATAAAAATATCGATCCCACGAGGACTTAATTTCTACTGTTGTTATTAATTATTGATACTATTTATTTACAAATATCTAATTGAGGGAGAAGAGAATGATTGCTTGATTGATTTGGTTGATTGTAGATTTGCTAAATAAATAAAAAGACAAAAGAAAATACTAAGGAAAATAACAAAAGACACAAAGATCTAGGGTTGTGAATCATTCTAATATCTTTTAAAAGATGAAGTGATTATTTTATGTTTGTGTAATAAATCAGTTTACTAACCTGGAACACTAAATTATGCAAAAGCCTCTGTCGATGGTCAAACGCAAATACCCAGTTTATCCCAATTGAACCATATGTCTATGTCAACCAAATTATCTGGATTCATTAAGTTTAAGTTCCAATTATAGCTACCCCCGCCCGACAGGTATATGTCTATCCTGTAAGGAAATCTATTAAAGGGTTATCTATCCTCAAGGAAGATGTGGGCTATTAAGTCTAAGGCTGAAACCTAAAATCCTATGTCTAGTTCATTTTAGATTTACCACATCAATCTTTTGGTGATCAGACAACAAGAAGCATTAAGCTTAAGACTTAATAAGTAAACCTTTAAATTACCCAAACTATAAAATAACCCCTTATAAACGGTGATATTAGAATTCATCACAACCCCAGATAACTAACACATAACTAGTAAGAACTTAAAAGTAAAAGACATAAAGTAAAAATACTGAAAAGTAAAAGACATAAAGTAAAAGCTGAAAAGTAAAATAAAATAAAATGCTAAGGTAAAAAGAATTACTTTTACTACTACTAATTTAGATATCTCCCATAAAATAATATATAAACTTGTGATAATATTACCAACCGACCAGTCTGGCGGTATCCTGATTAAGTCAAATTAAGTCCAACCAGCCATAAAGGCGGAACCAAAATTAAATTACCAACCGACCAATCTGGCGGTATCCTTGATTAGTCAGGTTTAAACTAGATTAAAATTAATTTACCAACCGACCAATATAGCGGTATCCTTTTTAAGTCAATATTTTAAATAGTGAATATATTATTTTTAAGGGAGATTAATCTAAATAGTAACAGTAAAAGAATTACCTTTCACCCTAGCTGGGGAAGTTACCTCTCATGGTAAATAGTAAAAACTGTAAAAGTAAAAATTAAATTACTATTATTACAAAACGTAATTAAAATTATTTACAAAACTAAAAATTAAAAACTAAAAAACTAAAAGAATCTAGAGAGAGAAACTCTCTCTTTAGATGGAATAGAAGAGAGAGAATGGTGCACTGAATTCTGAAATCTCGAGCTCAATTTATAGGCCTCAGTAGGCTTCCAGCGTCGCGACGCCAGGGCACTCAGCGTCGCTACGCCAGATTTTGTCGATGTGGCACGCTCTGGTTCGCCGGTTTGAAGATTCTGGATAAGCTGATAAGGTGACACGTGGCGCGGTGGTTGGGCTTCAATTATTGTGACACGTGGCGGCTTCTGATTGGTCGATGAGATTCTTATCCGCCACGTGTCAGATAAGGATTAGATACTCAATGATTGATGCTGAAGTGGCGCTGACGTGGTGGTGAGGTGGCGATGATGTGGCGACACGTGGGAAAGAGACTGTCGGCACCGTAGGATTGTGACACGTGGCACTTCCTGATTGGTTGATGATGATGTGGCACGACACGTGGCAATGTTGACTTGTTGACTTCCTGACGTGGCTGATGACATGGAGACACGTAGGATGCCACGTGGCACACATGGCGATGATGACTGTCGGCACCGTAGGATGCTGACACGTGGCACGGCGCGTGTCAGCAGATCGGCTGTGATGGTGACATGTGGCACGACGCATTTTAGCAAAGTCAAACTTTTCTCAGATTCTGATTTGTGGACCCGCGCACGTTAGCACTGTTCGGCGCACGTTAGGCGTCGCGACGCTGAAGGCCTTGGCGTCGCGACTCTGACAATTTACTGAAATGTCCTTTTTGTCCAATTTTCACTGTTTTGGCCCAAATCACCTCCAGAATGTCCTGAAACTTTATTTATCTACAAAATAACACAAAACACATCAAAACGTTCACAAAACTCAAGAAACTATACAAAATATTAGGTTAAATGAGTGGGAAATAGTGATATAAATACCACTCATCAGCTGCCAAGGTTGGGCAAACTTATGTGAAATGTTCATTTGAATTACAGATATGACATGTGACTTCTTGAATTGACTTGACATGATCACTTTTCTCATTTCTAATGCCTCAAAAGTTTTAGCTAGAGATGCATATTTAGCATAAAGGTCAAGGTCATAGATGACTCAAAAATGCCAATTGTGTCATATTGTTGTGTATTTTCTTTTATGTGTTTTAGGTAATTTAGTGCATATTCGGGACTTTTGTTCTTAAAGTCAACATTACATATCATTTCCACTACTTGTCTACTTTTGGGTGTTAAACCCTTGTAGAAGTAGGAAGCCAACCTCCATGTTTCAAACTCGTGATGTGGATAAACATTTAATATTTTTTAAATCTCTCCCAACATTGCTAAAGTGTTTCCCCCGAATCTTGTGTGAAAGTTGTGATTCTCATTTTGAAGGAGTTTGTGATTTCATGTAAGTCTGGTCAGACATGAACAAATATATATGGCCGACCTTGGGCTATATTCGGCTGACCATAGACCATGTCCAGTCATGCCTCTCCAAGGCTAGCCCACTTTAGACATGTTTCAATTAGTTTTATTATTTTATTGAAATTATTTATTTGTAGACTTGAACTCTTTTTATTTGTCACATTTTACTTTATCATGTTTTCGTCTTGTATGTTTTATAAATTGTATTACGTGTTACTGTCTTATAAGATGACACATTCACAAAGTGGTTCTTTACTCCCAAGTATAAGAGTGTCGAAGTTATAAAATAACCCGGTAAGCTCGGGGTCCGATCTAGAGGGAATAGTTTTATTAAAATAAAATAATAATTCGAATGAAAATAAAAAGATTGAATTATTTGAAGGGATTGACAATTTAAATTGGGCTGCAATAATAAAATAAAATGAGGGGGGTTAGGAGATCCACTTTTAATATTTCAAACTTAGAAATCTTACATTTTGTAATATATAAATTGTCATTATTAACCAGTTAATTTATTTCAGGAATTAATTATGTCAAAACATATAAAACCAGCCATAAAGGCGATGATAACATTTGTCTACTCTAGTTAGGTACTTAATTATACCAAAAAAAAAAAAAAGCCATATAGGCGGTAACAAAGTTTGTCAATAATTAATCTATATTTAAATTAAATATTAGTCTTTAGATTACAATTCATAAATTATAATATAAGTGAGATAAATCTATATTCTCGTGTTAAAAGCTTCGCTATTTACCCCAATATAATGAAATTAGCTACTAATGATTTGAATAAAAACACATATAATTTATTACTGAAAGAAAAAGAAATTACAAGAAAGTTTAAAAAAATAAAACACACAAGAGCTGAAATCCTTCACAAAATTTAAGAGAGAAATGTATAAAGGAAGCTAAAGAAATGAAGTGTTGAGCATCCTCTATCTATGGAGGATGCTCTACACCCTTTCAACCAAATTGCATGCAACGTCCAAAAGTTGCATGCAAAATACACAACATGACAAACCAAAAGGTGGTTTGTAATGCTGCAATTTTTCAAAGGAAATTGCCAATCCACCGAAAGGTGGATTGGAATTTTTAAAAAAAATAATATGTTTATATATATATATATATATATAATACATGTGTGGATAAATATATTGTAAATTCATTTTGATGGCAAACTAAACACGGTGAATATTTTTCAAGTCAGATTTGAATCTAGCTGTCATGCTCTTTTGAGTTTCTGGGTCTTGGAATTCAGATTTCATTTCCAGTTTCCTGTTGAGCATCCGGATTGTATTTTGTGTTGATGTATATCAAAGATCAATGATCAATCTCACCACAACAAATAAGACAAGGGAATAAAGAAAGTCTTCAAAATGAGCTGAATAATCAAGGGAAACAAAGGATATGAACCTCTGGATAATGTATTTCCAATAACATGTGATGTGGCTATGAGTTTTGATGAACACTAAAAAATGTACATTCATTAAAAAAGAAAATTAATCATTTTACGCTTATAGTCTCATTAATCCCCTTAATTTTGCATATTTGTGAAATAATAATTAAATTTATGTTTCATATAATTTTATTGTGATTTTTATTTCTTATGTAGGTGAAATAATATTTTGGATGCATAACTAGAAAAATGTTCGTTACATTTGGATTTTGGAGGCCAGAAACTTGAAAGGGAATTCTAACAGTGTACGATTTTGGAAATTCCAACTTTGTGTAATTTTTAAATTTTGGTCATAACATTTTACTACGATATCGGATCGACCCCTGACTAAATCTAATCCATGTGGATCGACCACTGACTTACAAGGTTATTTTATTATTTCGACACTCTTATACTTGGAAGTAAAGAACCACTTTGTGAGTGTGTCAAGTTTTTGGCACCGTTGCCAGAGAATATAGTTTAGTAGATAGAATAATACTTTAACATCATTGTATTTTATTTTCTTATTTTCTTTTTATTTTCTTTTTATATTTTCTACATCTCATGTTTTTCTTCTTCTTTTCATCTGTGTAGATCCAAGATATCCTAATTGATCTTTAATGAATTCTGAACCAGACATCCCACATATAAACACACTTGTACTTGATTCTTCAAGGTTACATGAAACAGAACAATCAATAAAAATGGAGTTTGTATTTTGCCAAAGAGTATCTTGAACCAACTTTATCTAGAGAGTCTTCTATAATTTTTTATGAGAATATAATTCGAGAAATTGAGACAGCTAAATAAGAAATTCAATTTAGATCTGAATTGACAAGAATCAGATGACGTTTTTAGGATCTAATCACTACATTTTTTTTTTCCTTTTATCATTTATTTTAAAAAAAATATTCACTTGTTTATTATTTCGTCTTTTTGTAAGTATTGCATTTGCATATTTAAATTTTAGCATATAGTCTGCATTTAGGTTGCATGAGACATTGGTCTCGATCATCTAGCGTTAGATTAAATAGAGAGTCTCCATCACCTTCATCGTCAGTTGAAATGGCTGATAACCAAAATGAAAACCCACTTAACCTAGATGAAAATCTAGTTGATCAGGTAGAATATGATCTCAGCATGGCGATCTAATCATCTTATGATACTATGAGAATTCATGAATCCCACTATGACATGATCACCATCTTGCATTGTTTTTCCCCAGATGCATCACGTTTCAATTTTAAATCAGGTGTCATCCAATTTTTACCCAAATTCCACGGATTTGAATTAGAAAATCATTATAAACACTTAATGGAATTCGAAGTGGTATGTAATACTTGTACATACCAAAACTGCAGCATGAATATAATTCGACTCAAGTTTTTTTTCCCTTTTCTTTAAAGGATAAAGCTAAAATTTGGCTGCATAAACTTAGGTCAGGATCCATCAGAACATGAGATGATTTGCAAGTTCAATTTCTAAAAAATTATTTCCCCCTCATAGGACAAACTCTTTTAAGAGGAGAATCACAACTTTCACACAAGAGTCAGGGAAAGTTTTTTACCAATGTTATGAGAGATTTCAAGAACTGTTAAATGTTTGTCCACGTCACGAGTTTGAAACATGGAGGATGATTTCATACTTCTATGAGAGTTTAACACCCTAAAGTAGACAAGTAGTGGAAATGATGTGTAATGGTGAATTTAAGGATAAAAATCCCGAAGATTCACTAGAATACCTAGAACACATAACACAAAATGCACAACAATGAGACAGAGTTGGCACTTATGAGTGGTCTGTAAAACCACAGTCATCTGGTAGAGACATGTTTAACCCTAGGGAAGACCATGACTTTTATGCTAAATATGCATCTCTAGCTATAACAGTTGAAGCATTAGAAATGAGGAATAGTGATCATGTCAAGTCAATTCAAGAAGTCACATTTCATATCTGTAATTCAAATAAACATGTCACACAAGTTTGCCCAAGCTTGTCAGCCCTTCAGGAATGTCTCCATGACCAAGTCAGTTCCATAAAAACCTTCAAGAGAGCAAATCCAAACCCATACTCCCAAACCTACAATTCTTGTTAGAGAAACCATCCAAACTTAAATTGGAGGAATGATAACCAATCACAATAATCGCAACAACCTCCCCAAGTACACCAGAATTTCCAAAATTCTTAGAATTATGCACCATATGTCCCGCCACCTAGGAAAACCTTTGAGGATTCCTTGCATGCATTCATTGAGAAACAAGTAGCCATCAGTAACCAAAATGTGCAAACATTGATTGATCTGAACGATACTTTTTCCAAAATCACATATTCATTGACCATTAATGAGAAAGGAAAGTTTCTTGCACAACCAAAACCAAACCCAAGAGTCGTCAAAACCCTAACGATGGTAGTTCTAATAGTCAACATATAGACCAAGTCAAATCTGTTATTACTCTTCGCAGTGGTAAGGTCATCCACATACTTATTCTTGAACCTCATGAAGTTGAAAATAAGTCAGCTTCAAAGAATAAGGAAAGGGTTGATGAACCATTACCTATCGTATATAATAATGAATTTTCTCACGCACCTCTATTTCCTCAAGCATTGAAAAAAAAATTGAACTATTTCTCAAAAATATATGAAATATTCAAAAAAGTGAAGGTCAATATTCAGTTGTTAGATGCCATCAAATAGATATCATCTTATGCCAAATTTCTGAAAGACTTGTGCACTGTTAAAAGAAAACATCAGGTAAGAAATAAAGCTTTTCTAGCTGAACAGGTAAGTTCAATTCTCTCAATCGATAATGCATTGAAATGCAAAGACCTTGGTTGTCCAACTATTTCATGTATTATTAGAAATAAAAAAATTGAACATGCATTACTTGATCTTGGAGCTAGTATCAATTTTCTTCCATTTTCGGTTTACCAACAACTTAATATAGGCGAGTTAAAACAAAGTTAAACTATTTTTTTACCTATCAATGGATCAGTCATGGTACCGAAAGGAATTATGGAAGATATGTTATTACAAGTTGATAAATTCATATATCTTGTGGATTTTATTGTCTTGCAAACACAACCTGTAGCATACGGTTATAAGCCAATTCATGTAATTCTTTGTCATCCATTTTTAGCAACAACTAATGCTTTAGTTAATTGCTGGAATGGAATAATGAATTTTTCATTTGGCAATATGATGTTGGAGTTTAATATTTTTAGCATGTGCAAACAACCATACGATGATGACAGTGAAAATGAGAGCATGGAATTAACCGAACCAATTTTGGAAGAATATATTCAAGGAGTTTATCCAACTTTATGAAAATTTGTACAGCTAATTTTCTAGAATCAAGTACACAATTAGATTCAGATATTTCTAATGATTTTCCTTTACTTGATTATATACAGGTACTGGAAGGCGATGGAGAGAAATAAAATTTTGAGGAACTATGAACACTGGAAGAAGAAAAACACGAGGAAGCACCTAAATTGAAATTAAAGACTTTACCAGATAGATTCAAATATATATTTCTTGGAGATAAGCAAACTTACCCTACTGTAATTTCTTCTTCCCTTATAAGCGATGAAGAAGGTAAATTGTTAAATGTATTGAAAGAATATAAATAGGGAATTTGATGGAATTAAAAGATATAAAATGCATTAATCTTTGTAAAGCACACGAAGAATACATTTAAAAGATAATGTCAGGACATATCTGTTGGGTTTCTATTAAGTCCCAAGATCGATTTCAAGCAAGAAAAACATGTGCGAATACAACAATGAAGAATGACGGAATCATACTTACATTGATCAGATTTGGCGATGTGAGGAACAACAAAAAAACTTCAAGCTTTCCTCCAAGGTGGCTCACGACATTTGCTCCATTTTGTGCTCCAAAAATTCGTCCATGGTGATCCTTCAAGCTCCAAGCTTTGCAAATGGTGATTCCATGCTCATAAGTTAGTTCCCTATCACCTTAGGATGACCCTGAATATGTGCTAGCACTCGGTAATTTTTGCCACAAAAATCACCTAAGCTTATCCTTGTATTCTCGGCAAAATGCAGAAAAATGAAGAAGAAAACATCCCATTGGGCGTGAGAGGGAAGAGGAGAGAAGAGAGAAAATGTGTTAAGTGTGTTGGTTAATTGATTTCCAAAATCAATTAAAACATATACCAATTTTTCACTTTCAAAAAGTCAAGGCATTAAAGCCAACCAACTACCACCATCAATCACTCATGACAAGTTGTCAAATCACTCAAAGTGACTAGACATCACATCAATCGATTGACTAGTGATTTGACGCTTGATGTGACTTGTGGGCCGCACTTAAATTCGCAAAGCGAGTGCGTCCACAAACACTCCCGGGCTCGTGTTCGCTAATTCCAAATTAACGAATTTTCCATTGCGACGTAATTAATTAATTATGCCTAATAAAATCACTATTCACGTCGCTAACGAATTAATTCTAAATTAGCTCGTTTGCCCGAATTAAAATCTAATTTTAATTCCGCGTCGAAATCCAATTTTGTATAATATATCGAATATATTATTTTATCGATTAATTCCAAATTAATCGTTCTCTCTCTTTAATTAATATTTTATCCCAGATAAAATATCTCCGTAATTAATCTCAGATTAATTTTCTCTCTCTCATTAATTAATCCCAGATTAATAAAGTGCGAGTCATACGTCATCGGTGAATCTTCGGGAAGCGACCCATGAGATCCCCGGATATGTTGGCAGTAAATCCGGTCGTCGAACTATCCGAACACGTATGTACCTAGTACTACGTTTTTACCGATTTACAAGACATGGTTGGCTTCTAGCAAAGCACCGTGCCTACCCAATTCTCCAGAAATATTCTTACTGGAATATGTGATCTATACCAGGCATGGTATACGTACTATTACGTATTTCGATCCAGCATCGGATATCACGTACAAGGCCTGGGGCTGGAATTGTGTCTGTCCCGTACGAAGCACATATCAGATCTCTGGTAACTAGTCTCTATAATCGGATAAACATGACCTAGTCATAATATCCCGATAGTTGCAGCATATAAGAGAACCAGTTCCGTATCCTACGTGATCATCATTTCCACTATGACTGGAGTGATACTTCCATCTCGACATCACACCCAATACACTACGATTCACAATATACCCAGAAGAGGCGTACACAGAACCTGTTAAAGCCCTGGACGACCAAAACAAATAATATTGATTATCGCAAGTATTAGTGGTGCAAGTCTCAAGTTAAGACCAAATACACCTACCCTGATTCGGACTTCCATAGACACATAGTCATACTACCAATGGAATTCCGAGGGGTCTATCCAGAGCGAAGCTGTTTCCGTACCTTCGGTAAACACAACCTCCTATTACACTTGCATGAGTATCTTATACCCAAATATATGAGAACTATGTCGTTATGCTCCCACAACGCGCACAAGTGTAACACTAGTCTATTCCGCATTATCGATGTCCAATCTCGATAATACTACGACTAGGGATATTTAATTATTAAACCTTCGTGGATTGATACTGTCTCATATCATCTCAATCCGGAACTAATCATAAGGACCTTTTATCATTTATACATCTTGGTAATCTAATTACAAATGAAAAAAGAGCAATTTCCTTTGTCACATAGTTAATTTGTACAACAACAACATGATCTGTACAAATAGTGATGCTATGGGCCATAACTGTCCAACAATGTCCACCATCAAAAAAAGAAACAAGCTAAACAATTAGGTGTTTGTTATAAATGTGCACGTTGGTTGTGCAACACTCGTTGTTGTTCTTTAGGAATGATATCTAATAATCGCGAAGAAAAAATTTATTACATTAGAGATGGCTTTAGTAAGAAGTCATTAGATAATATATCATTGACTTTTGAGACGCATCCTAGTGGATTTTTTAATAAACTGATTTGTAATTTACATATATAATTTCAAAAGAAAGACAACAATACAGTCTCAGTAATTTAACTTTAAAAGACCATGTTTTCCAATTTATAAGAAAATTGGACTAGAAGCATATCCCCAACCGATAGAGGGCGTTCAAGCTGTTACTGGACGTAAACTAGAGGAAGATGTAAGCCACAATCACTATTATCAGTACATATCATTTTTTGTTTTGATTTCCTTTTATTATTTTAATATGTAACCTTTCTTTTAGTAGCAGTGTTGTAGATTCAATTATCATTTCCACACTAACAGATGATGTCTTCCAAACTCTACTTCTTCTTATTCAAATATTAGGGATGTCTCAATTTGATTGAGGGGAGGTGATAGTTGACTAGATAGTTTTTGATTTTTATATTTTCATTTTTAAAAAAAATATATATATATTTTTGAGTTGTTGTTTTAAAAAAAATAATGTTGTTTTTGTTTTTTGTTATTTTGTGAGTAAAAAGAAAAGTTATTTTTGTGTTGATTTTCTTTTGTGTTTTTATTCAAAATAACTACACAAAAACCAACACTAAATTTTTGACTAACCAAATGGAATCGTTGTTCAAAGATGGCAGTGTAAGGAGTTTTCACTCCAGAGACGCATCTCAATGTAATTTGTAACAAGTTATTTTTGGTAATTTCTTTTTTAATCATTCAAATTTGTGAATTTTCCATAATATTTATTAAATTTTATTTATGTATGCTCATTTGACAAGTATCATCAATATACACGGTAACATATGATCTTGGGTTGTAAGTAAATTTTTTTTAATATTCAGTTCTCTAGTTGTTAGGGGTAGCACCTAAAGGCAGTGGAATTTGTATTTTTATTAAAGGCACCAAAAGGTAGTAAAAACTAACCAAGCTTTTACTTAGTAACCAAACATCTTGTCTTAGCAAGCGGTGATTGTTCGTGTAAAATGGTACAACTTGAGTTAGTTTTAAAAAATGATAATAATAATAATTAAGCTAGTACTTAGTAACTGGATATCTTACCTCAGAAAGTAGTGATTTTTCACGTAAAACGGTACAACTTGATTTTTTTTTTTAAAAGTATGAATAAATTCAACTCTATAGCCTCTGTAACTCGAACAATTATGTCTGTAAGGGTGTCTTAATACTTAGTGCCCTAAGGCCAACTTTTTTGGGAATCAGTGGAACAAAGCTCGTTACATTGGTTAAAGAGAAACTTTAAAGAAATTAGAGACTTCTTCTTTTTGACATCTGAGATCTGAGCAATTAAGTCTGTAGGGTGTCTTAACACCTAGTGCCCTAAAGCCAACTGGTTTAGGATTCACAGGCCCAAAGCTCTGTAACACCCCGCCAGAGGCAGGATGCTACCGGCAATAGACAGGATTGACCCATCTCCATAATCCTCTGAATTTATCAAAAATTTGGAATGATGTATCCTAAAACTGGACAACCTGGATCACAGTTCAACATCAAAGGGAATCTAAGAAGACTTCAAAAAAATAAAAGGACCTCATTTACACACAAATCTCATCAAAATCATATCCTAAGGGCTCCGCCCACATCATCTATCAACACTCAAGGGCTCTATGCCCACCACATCATAAACAATCAAAACATTTACTAATATATATATATATATATAAACAAACAACGTGCTCAACATGACAAATAAAGCAATAATCAAATATCTTAAACTTCTATACTTCTCCCAGGACACTTGCGAGGGTGACTACCGCTTGGCTGATCTGCGTCTCGAGCATGACTTCCAAAGTCGTCGTGGTTGACCAATCTGGAAGCCAACCTGCAAAACTAGCAAACATGTTTGGTGTGAGGTTTAAAAACTCTGTAAGTAACCATGCTCTACTATAAACAAACAAGTCAAACATATCAAAAGATTACAGATTTAATGAATTGTTACAAGTTCATTTACCAACATTTATTATCCTTCTATTATACCTTGATAAATTTTTAAATCTACATATTCACATATACGTCAATCTATTAGCCAAACATCCAAATCACACAAAGCATCGACCCGAACATCAAAAACAAGTCATTTTACATCGAATCCATTTCCATTATATGTGACGTGGAGTCAGACTTACTATACTTTATTACGATTAAGCATCTTTGAAATATTATCAAATCGATGAAACAATCACACTTAGTTCAATTTGAAACATACTTCTCCTATATGCATGCAAATACAATATCGTAATTCTTATACATATACGTACATACCATTACAACTTGGAAAACACGCTTTATAACCTCTGATATTCTCATCGGTTTCAAATCATCCATTCATTTCACATAAGCATACACGATCCAATATAACATGAGTTCTACCATACACATACACTCAGAAACATTTACGAACTACAAGCAACCAACCATGAAGCACACACAATAACCGATACATCAAAGATCACATCATTCAACAACATATACATACGGCTGGCTTAAAAACTAAATGCTCGTACGAGACTCATTACCTATTTTAGAATAGTTATGGGATGAATTTCGATTGAATGGATTCCTAACCAGCTGGAATACTACACCGTGAATCATCTAATCAAACATAAACACAAGTGCTCACACCATATAACATAAACTCATCACACAACTTTTCATACACAAGCACATACACGACAAACAATCCAAACATCATTCAAATACTCATATACATAAATATATTTCAAACATATGAATATACACCTTATTAAGAAATCAAATCTAATATCTCTCATAGTCCTCACATCTCTTCATTTATCGATCAATCATATTCTTTACTTATCAGTCAACATTCATTATTCATATACGTATCCAATCAGTCACGAACTTCCATCCCTCAGAAAAGACTTAGCCTATACCAACCCAACCTCTATACCACTAGATCATATGGATTAGTCATTAATAAACTTATTCCAATAACACACATCTACACATACAAATATAAATTTAGAAAACATTACTTATTCCTTTTGCCGATCTACCATACACAAATTATCCATGGCATATCATCACATACCAATCCAAATACGTGTATCAATACTTATACATATACTTTTTCATTTACGTATACATATACATGCCATTACACATCCATAAGCTTACGTACATAAACACATGCATATAGACATTGAGCTGGTCAATTACTTCACTTTATAGTATAGCAATAACCAAAAATCCATACATGTGGTGGTCGATTATTTAACCACACATAGTCTCACACTTCTTTCTCAATACCATCTCTTATATATTTTCTTCTTAACCTAAACACTTCAATCATTCCTATATATATATATATATAAACATATATCAACTTGCAAGTATTCATCATATGGGTTACTTACTTGGCTTCGCGAGCACTTCAGGTCCCAGTCACATCGAGATTTCGAGGCCATACACAGACTTCAAATAATCCCACGAACATACTGGAAATGATTGAATTCCAATTGAAGTTACTATTCACTGTGGGCCACTACTCATCCGAATCTTCCTTCCTCATTTTGAGTGCAACCATGCATGGAACAAAAATTCCATCATCGCCAACTTGTAGTACTCTCCGAGAGCTTTGATTTGGCGGGTGGCTTGGGCCATGAAATGAAGCAACGATCCGGAATCGAACAACCCATTGCCACACATCTCTCTCTCTTTCGTAGCCGTACAAAAATGTGATTTTGGGGACGAGGGTGCATGTGTGAGATGTGTGAAGCTTATTCCATTTTGGAAATTACAAGAAACTAAGGGTATTTATAGAGAATTTTAGTAAAATTACCTTCTGACCCCCGTAAAATTACAGTCAGGTCTCTCCAATGGAACTTTCTCGAAAATATACATTTTGGAAGCCCTTCTGATATAAATTTAAAAAATTGTTTAATGCAAAAGTTGTTCATCTTGGAAAACGAGTATGATGGTTCAAGAATCAGCTCAATCGGAGTTCGTTTGAAAGTTTTATAGCCGAAACAAGAATCTTTTATACGTAAAACGATGTAAACATGAATCACGTAACCGGTTCTCGAAACCACGTGTTTTCCAACGCGATGAATCTTCACTTTAAAATATTCTGATATGTTTTCTAACACATAAAGTCTTATCTTCGAATAACATCCCGTTACAAATTCTACACTTCAATTCGAAAATCTTTCAGAACCGTTCCGAAAAAATATTTGGGATATTACATTCTCCCATACTTATAAAAATTTTGTCCTCGAAATTTCTCCATCCTTACGTCCAACTATTTGGAATGGAACATACATATGTTACAATCTTATTTATATTCAGGAATCCTCTCACTTTACACATTTTCAAAGGTCACATATTTCATACATCATTACAACTCATGCTATTTCAAAACAAAACATATCAAATCAAATATTTTATGCCTGAATAAAATCAAACTTGTCATTTCAATCCATAATCATTCATAGGAACTTGCTCAACCATTTCAAATTCATTTATCAAAGAACTAGAAAGTCAAACACGGATTCTATACAGCCAATCACATACATCCTCCGAAATGAGGAATAAAACACATGTTTTTTTACATATAACCAAATAAAGTTTCAAAACGGAACTCATTCATTCACATCAAATCATTTTATATCATATATGTAAACGACATCAATACCAACTCTACATACGTACATATCCAATCACATATACAACATAGTATGGCTGACAACATAGAATACATAATCATCATAATACTCAAAAGATCTGTGACTAACCATAAACTTACATACATACTCTTGTAACAAACATAAAGTTTTATAAAAACATATACATCTATCGTCACAACCAGAAGTGGCGTATAATCATACATGCTTTTATGATATTGATAGTCTGAAATCTGTCAATCTCTATCATTATTCAAAATATAAAATGTAAAACGATCTCTTTCAAAAATCATTTCAAAAATACATTTGAAAAACTCTTTTACTGTAATTAAAATCAGTTTGAAAATCTATTATCGTAAAACCATATCGAGCATCCATCATAACTCACTGGATGAAACATAAACAAGCGCCCAAGGCCCGACGCTTTCACAAATCGGACAATGAATGAAACGATCCCATGTCGACAAGGTATCGGGTCAATCCATTTTTGATGGACCAGACCCTAAACAAGCACCCCGACAGAAATATATGATGAGTCGTAAAAACATAAAAATATGCTACAAGCATCAGAGGGAAACATATCATATCATATAATATCAAAAGCAATATCGAAATGCATCAAAATCAAAATGTAATTCTTTTGAAATCATTTTCCCCCCAAAATATAAATGTGTAAATCAAAAATAAATCTTTAATGTAAATTTTTCAAAATACATAACAATCGTCAACTGTGTAGTCGCGTTCATAGACTGGACAATGTACGGACCACGAAGACAAGGTAGTGGGTCAACCATTTTATGATGGTCTGGACCCCATAACAAGCGTCCCAGTCAAGCCGGAACAAAACATATACAAGCACCACAGAGGGTCAAAAACATAAAATCATCAAGCACCGTGGCGGAAATAGATTTTCGAGCGTCTTGACGGAAACAGGTTTTACAGTTTAAAATTATCAAAATCATTTTCGAGCATCGGGACGGAATCATAATACCAAGCACCCCGACGAAAACATATCGATGAATCTCAAAACATGAAAATGTGAATCAAGCGTCGAGGCGGAAATATTTTCTTTATCCTTTATAATCAAAATCAATTCATCTGAAAACTTTATTTTTTTTTCTTTCCTTTCCTTTTCCTTTCAAAATATTTTTATATCAAAAATCAAATACCAAGTTTCCAAAACATGGTTGAAAATATCAATTCACATTTCAGACTATCAATATCATAGAATTTCTCATACCTCAAAATACCTTAAATTCACATTACTTACTTATTCATATACCTATACAAACCTCATACTTTTGACTTAGTATACCCTTACATATATATATATATATATATATATATATATATATATATATATATATATATATATATATTCATAGTACACAAACATATATCAATAATCTGAATCATCAATATCAATCAATAGTATAACACTTCATACCATATACAACAAATCAAATCAAATAACAAACATATGCCCAATAAGGTCTATGCGTAACAAAAAACTTACTCAGACAATCAGATAACCTGTAGCAACAGTCACAGACACCCTAATCTTTGCTCTGATACCATAACTGTAACACTCTTCCAGAGGCATGATGCTACCGGCAGGAGACAGGAGTGACCCATCTCCATAAGCCTCTGAATTTACCAAAAATCATGCACGACGTATCCTAAAACTGGACAACCTGGATCACAGTCCAGCACCAAAGGGAATCTAAGAAGACTTCAAACAAACAAAATGACCTTTTAAAATATTCACGACAAACAATCCAAACATCATTCAAATACTCATATACATACATATATTTCAAACGTATAAATATACACCTTAAAAAGAAATCAAATCTCATATCTCTCACAGTCCTCACATCTCTTCATTTATCGATCAATCATATTCTTTTTTTATCAGTCAATATTCACCATTCACATATGTATCCAATCAGTCACGAACTTCAATCCCTCGGAAAAGACTTAGCATATACCAACCCAACCTCTATTCCACTAGATCATATGCATTAGTCATTAATAAACTTATTCCAATAACACACATCTACATATACAAATACAAATTTTGAAAACATGACTATTCATTTTGCCGATCTACCATACATAAATTATCCATGGCATATCATCACATACCAATCCAAATACGTGTATCAATACTTATAAATATACTTTTTCATTTATGTATACATATACATGCCATTACACATCCATAAGCTTATGTACATAAACACATGCATATAGACATTGAGCTGGTCAATTACTTCACTTTATAGTATAGCAATAACCAAAAATCCATACATGTGGTGGTCGATTATTTAATCATACATAGTCTCACACTTCTTTCTCAATACCATCTCTTATCTATTTTCATATTAACCTAAACACTTCAATCATTCATATATATAAACAGAATTCAACTTGCAATTATTCATCGCATGGGTTACTTACTTGGCTTCACGAGCACTCCAGGTCCTAGTTACATCAAGATTTTGAGGCCATACATAGACTTCAAACGATCCCACGAACATGCTGGAATCAACAAAATTTCGATCGGAGTTATTGTTCACTATAGGTCACTCTTTATTTGAATCTTTCTTCCTCGTTTTGAATGCAACCATGTACGGAATGGAAAATCCATCATCGCTGATGAGTGGTATTTATATCACTATTTCTCACTTATTTAACCTAATATTTGTATAGTTTCTCGGGTTTTGTGAATGTTTTGATGTGTTTTATTGTTATTTTACAGATAAATAAAGTTTGGAAAACACTGGAAGCAATTTGGGGTCAAAATAGTGAAATGGATGAAAAGGGACATTTTTGTAATTTTTTAGGCGTCGCGACGCCAAAACCTTTAGCGCCGCGACTCCTAATGTGCTCCGGTCATGCTAACGTGCGCCGAGGGACACATGTCAGAATCTAAGAAATTGGCCTTGCTAACGTGCACCGGTTCTTGCCAACGTGCACCGACCTTGCTAACGTGTGTCGTGCCATGTGTCATCATTTGATTGAGCCGACAATATGCGTGGTCAAAATCCACGTTGACCGTAAACGCGTGCCAGCGTCGCGACGCTAGGAGCTTGGCATCGCGACGCCAGATGCCGAATTTGCCTATAAATTGAGGCCTTCACCACTCCATTTGGTGTGCTTTCCTTGGGATTTTTTCCCTGATTTCATAGGAAGCATCTAGTTTTGTAATATTAAAATTATGTATTTTTATTTTTAGTTTTTATTACAACTTTTTATTTATTTACTTTATGTTTTGTAGTTAAATTTCCGCTGGGGTAAAAGGTGAAACCTTTAATATAATTATCTAGGTAAATCTCACTTAATTATAATTTATAAATTATAATTTAACCGGATTAATTAATGTCAGACTTTATTACCACCTATATGGTCGGTCTAAATATAAATTAATTTTCCGCATATATGGCTGGTCTTTATGTGACAGATAATTACCGCCTATATGGCTGGTGTAATTGGACTAAATGGATTACCGCCTATATGGCTGGTTTTAAATGTTTAACATTATTAATTCCTGAGAAAGCAGAACATAAAATAATTTATATTTTATAATAAGTGAGATTCCTAGATAAGAAATATTAAATGTGGATCCTCTAACCCCATCATTTTATTTTATTATAGGGAAGTGATGAAACACAATATTCACACACTTAATAATTGATTTTCTTTTTATGGGTCATTCTTTAGTTTGTTTATTGAGTCTTAAGCTTAATGCTTCTTGTTGTCTGATCACCAATAAGATTGATGTGGTAAACTTAAAATGAACTAGACATAGGGATTTTAAGTTTCAGCCTTAGATTCAATAGCTCACGATCTTCCTTGAGGATAGATAACCCTTTAATAGATTTCCTTACAGGATTGACATATACCTGTCGGGCGGGGGTAGCCATAATTGGAACTTAATCTTAATGAATCCAGGTAATTTGGTTGACATAGACATATGGTTCAATTGGGTTATACTGGGTATTTGTGTCTAACCATCGACAGAGGCTTTTGCATATTTTCGTGTTCTAGGTTAGCAAACTGATTTATTACACATATGTAAGAGAATCAATTCATCTTTAGAATAATATTGTGTGGAGTCACGACCATAGATCTTTGAGTCTTTTATTTTATTTTCCTTATATTTTCTTTTGAGTCTGTTTTTATTTTAATTAGCAAATCCACATTCAACCAACCAAAAGCAATCATTCCCTTCTCCCTATAATTAGATACTTGTAAATAAATAGTATCAATAATTAATAACAACAGTAGGAATTAAGTCCTCGTGGGATCGATATTTTCTAAAACATAGTGCCGTGAAATGAAGCGATGAGCAGGAATCAAACAACCCATTATCGCGTATCTCTCTCTCTTTCATCACCGTTTCTAGTGTCCAAGGGCCGCCACCGGCCACCATAAGGTGGAGGGGTTGCCGGTGCTCCCCTATGGCCCGTTGCGCCGACCAGCAATGGCCGGCAGGCCGCTGGCACGACAGGAGCTAAAAAAATGTGATTTTGGGGACTAGGGTGCGTGTGTGAGATGTGTGAAGCTTATGCCAATTTGTCAATTACAAGAAACTATGTGTATTTATGGAGAAGTTTCGGAAAATTACCTTCTGACCCCCGTAAAATTACAGTCAGGTCCCTCCAATGGAATGTTCTAGAAAATTTATATTTTGGAAGCCCTTCTGATGCGAATTTTAAAACGTGTTCAACATGAAAGGTGTTCGTCTCAGAAAGATGAGTCTGATGGTTCAAGAATCAGCTCAATCAGAGTTCATTTGAAAGTTTTATAGCCAAAATAAGAATCTTTTGTATGTAGAATGATGTAAAAAGGAATCGTGTAATCGGTTCTCGAAACCACGCATTTTCCAACACGATGAATCTTCACTTTAAAATATTCCGATATATTTTCTAACACATAAACGTTTTTTTCCGAATAACATCCCGTTACAAATTCTACACTTCCATTCGGAAATCTTCCAGAACCGTTCCGAAAAAAATATTCGGGATATTACAAGCTCGCTACAAGGGTTAAAGATGTATTAAAAAAATTATTTTTGTATATAAATAAATTATCATTTCCAAAAGGTGTGAATTCTGATATAACTTTATGACAAAAATATTATTCTCTTTTCAATATGACCTGTGAATATTGTATGCACAATGAATTGATTGATATTTTTTCTAATGTGTGAATGGAAGAAGGGTAAAAAGTACAAGATAATTTGCTTAATTGATATTTTAGAAAAAAATAAAACAATTACAAACTTGGATAAGAATTTATCTTTTTAAATTTCATTTGAATTACTAGGGACTAGTAATAAGTTTATTGGGGGTGTGATGAACACTAAAAAATGTAAATTTTTTAAAATAAAAATTAATCATTTTACACTTGTAGTTTCATTAATCCTATTAATTTAGCATATTTGTGAAATAATAATTAAATTTTTATTTTATATATTTTTATTGTGATTTTATTTCTTACGTAGGTGAAATAATATTTTGGATGCATAACTAGAAAAATGGATGTGACATTTGGATTTTGGAGACCAGAAACTTGAAATGACATTCTAACAGTGTACAATTTCAGAATTTCTAACTTTGCATAATATTCGTATTTTGGCCACAACCTTTTACTCTGATATCAGATTGAGACGATTCTAGCTTCAAATGAAAGAAGACTCAAATATCTATAACTATTCTCATTACAGGATGTTCTAGTTATGAGGTTTTCAAGGTCGAAATTGGTGGATAAATCAATGTATGTTGCATATAATTTTAATTATTAGAAAGAAATAAAAAAATAAATAAAACTTGAAATGTCACAATCCACCTAAATAAATATTTACAGAATGATAAAAAACATAAAAAAATATATAAAGTCAACAAATGAAAAAGAAAAAAAATGAATTAGTAAAACTTTATTGTTTGTATTTGATTTGGAAAGTTGTAATTTATAATTGAGGGATGGGCACTTCTATTATAAATAGAGGTGCTTACCTCTAATTTTCTTCATGTTTCCTTCATTTTCTCTCTTGAATTATTCGGAAGAAGTGTCTTGAGTGTTTTATTTTTCTTATAATTTTTTATTTCAGTAATAAAATTTTGCAATTTTTTATTCAAATCATGAGAAGCAAATTACATTCTGCTGGGGTAAATGGTGAAACTCTAAATATAAGAATATAAATTAATCTTACTAATATTATAATATATGAATTGTAATTTGAAGACTAATATTTAATATTCTCTTATATTTGTGGGTGTCTTGATTCTCTGTAGACAGTCAAATCTTAGTTGACATAGTTAATACTTTACCATATATTTAATGAGAGAGTAATTTAAATCTGGATTAATTATTGATAAACTTTGTTACCGCCTTTATGGTTGGTTTATTTATTTGGCATAATTGAATACTTAATTGGACTTGTTATAGATAAATATTATCACCACCTTTACGATTGGTTTTTATATGTTTTGACATAATTAATGTTGGAAGCGGCCGCGAGTGCGCAGCGGAAATCAAAATTATTATGCCGCTTTCCCTTTGCCCAAGACCCATTTGTTTTGATTATTCTACAAGCCTAGGCATGTTACAATATATTCTAAGCATAAAACTCATAATACATGCAAAGAACATAAACCTAAACATGCTAACTATCATAAGAACTCTAATTAAAATAAAGAAAGAAAAAGACTTACTTGAACCGAAGACTCCTCCAGTCCTCCCTCTAATGTACAAGCTTTTCTCGAACTCGGCAAGCTCTTCCACGTTCCAAAGAGCCACCCAAGTGTGTGGCCTCCAAAGATACACACACCAAAGCCAAGACTACGCCTTGAGTGCACGGGTATTTTGCCCTTGGTGCTAGCCTAGGCAAATACCTTAAAACTTTTAACTCGAGGTTCTTCTAGTCAATTAGACTTAAGGATCCTCAAAATCAGTGGCTTACTCTTAAACTTTAGAGTTGTTCACTTATATAAACCCAAGATATGAAAGATTTTGGTGTAAAAATTTATGAAGAATTCTTTGGGTTATATAGTACTCCAAAGACAACAAATTAATTAAGAATCCGATGTGGGATAAAAGTTAATTTAATCTTAGCCATTGGATCTTAATTTAGTGGTTTAATGAGATTATAAAACCCTAATAAAAGTTTGGGCCGAATCGGAATTCAAAACAAATAACAAAAAAAGATTTTAGTATTCACGTTACTATTCACGTGAATAGTAATTTTTTAAATCCAATTCCCAAAGTGCCTCCATCGTCATTCACCAATCCCTAAGCCACTATGTAACCTCATAAATGATCTGTTCAATAATTAAACATATTGAACCATTATGAACAATTCCTACAACAATCATATATGCTGTTATATTTGTACTGTGCACTGTTACCATTGATTTCAACTTTGTTGTGGTGACCTTTTGGGTTCCCCTCAAGTTGGACATGAAATGAATCGTGATAATTTAATCGAACATAAATTATCCTCCGATCAGATGGTCGTTCGATTTCAATTACCAAGTTTGACATCTAGCAACATGCCAAGCCCTCAAATGAGAAGGAAAGAGATATATATACCCATTCTGTATGCGATTTACATATGATACGGTCCCTCACCTAACTATATCCCCACCTATTGACCTATGGTATAGAAAGTGTCTACTCATATGGTCAAAGGTATGATGTTGATAGTTTCATGAATCGTGCTAACCCAAGAATCTCACATGATTCTTCCGTTGTGGCCACAGTCTCAAGCACTGATCACACATATCACCCGCGAACTGGAATACTACTCTTTTAAGAAAATATTATCCGAGAGAGTGGCGATTCTCTGTTGTATCTTTACAAACTTCATGTGTTTCAACAAATGACCCAATCATACCCTTATGACCAGATCTTTTGAACCGGGGAGGAGAATGTCAAAGTTATTTGATCCACACATAAGATTGTAAAACCTCAAGTCTAAGGACTAGTCATATAATCGATACATGAAAGTTCTCACAGACACATGGGATAAACACTCCATATGAAAACTTTCGGCGGTTAGTTCGATGGACACGAGCAACTCATGCATCCATGTGATACACCAAGCGGACGGATCTCCGCTTGTAGCCTATGAGATCGGCTACCCCACTTAAGGCGGATTATATTATCATGCTAGTCTCTCCGCTTTGTGAACGTCCAGATTATTCACAAAACTATGACTAGGAACATTTAAGAGTAATGATTCTCATAAGGCGTGGAAGTCATCGTCTTATTACTCCAAGGGCTTTATTACAGTGTTGATGATTCATATACGTTATGTAAGTCACGTATAATAAAGATTGCCATTTTATTAATTAATGAAAATATTACAAATACATGTACATATAGCCCATCCACAAGTTGGGTATAGGGCATATCCCTAACAATTAATTCATGAAGTAATTAATTGGGTATTAATGACAATTTATATATTATAGAAGTAAGATTTATTTATAATTGAAATATCAAGAGGGGATCCCCTAGCCCCAACATTCTAATTTATTGTTGTAGTTCAATTTAAAAGTGTTCACACTTCAAACAATTCAGCCTTTTTTTTTACTCGAATTATTATTTTATTTTACTAATCTATTTCATTTGGATCAACCCTAGACTTACCAGGTTATTTTTTTACTTCAACATTCTTATACTTGGAAGTAAAGAACCAATTTGTGAGTCTGTCAAGTTTTTTTAAATAGGCAAGGTAAAAGTATGATTTTCCTTATCATAAACTGGCTCCAAAACGCGTCCAAAATAACCCACTTACAGATAACCATTCGAACGCCACAAGAACGTGTGCCACAAGCAAGTAGTTCCGTAAAATAGTTCGAACGTCCTGACGAATGCACAACGAACGTAAAGCCTCCGGAAGATTTCGTTCAAACCCAATGACGAACGTGACTCGAACGTTTGATCTTTGAAAGATTTCGTTTGAAAGTTAATACGAACGTTCCACTAACAAACTCAACACAGACCTACTTCTGATATCTTCCTGCAAAGTCTTCCAAATAATGTTCAATTTCTCAGAGATCTTCAAAACCCATTACAACTCAATTGAGCTTGCTTTTTTACGAACATTGCAAACAAACATAGAACTAACTATCTCCCATTTGGCATTTCGTGACAAATACCTAATACAAAGACTACGGTAAAATATAATATAATAAATAGCCAAATGCCAACCATCAAGACAATGACTTATTACATATGACTCGATCTAATACCTTACCAAGTACTCTTGAAGTCGATGCCACCACAACCACTAATCTACTCACATGAAACATCCACAAACAAAAATATACCGTGAAAAATATAGGGAATATAAAAAACAGATAAAATGAAATAATAGTCTCATTTATTTAAATATAGATATCATACTCACCTTAATCCTATCGCCCTCCCTCTTTAAAATGAGATATCCAAAAAATGATATTCTACTCCAATTTTTGTCACGAAATGACAATGAGTAAAGATAATATGTCAAAATAAAATATCAAGATATCAATTAAAAAACACATGCAAGAGAATATGCAAAATTAACTTACTCCCATTCTCTAACAGCCTTACTTAGTTAGCAAAATGAACACACGAGAAGTAAAAACTCAGAATCATGCAATGCTAAAAAAATAGTGTGCGATGGCATGAAGCACACACAAGCACACAATGAGTTAAAAATGTCAAAAAATAACTCAAAACAACATTTCAAGTAAGGACAATGATGCTCATTCAATATTCAGTTCTTCATAACATGAGATAATATGCACCATGCACTTTTGGTCATGCTAAATAATACATGCATGCATATGATGTAACACTAAAGCATAGTAACACACTTTCATGAAAAATAAGTACACAATGAGTCAAGGCTTAAGTCCTTACTTTATGAACGGGACACAGCCAAAAAACCTCATCTCATGACACATAAAGTCCATAAAATAAGTGGTCAAACTCAGCGCTATTAGGACTTGAAAAATAAATATTTGGTTGCATGCTATAATATTCTCCCCCTAAATATGATGAGTTGATAAATAAAAACTCTTTCAAATGAATGTTTTTGCCATTATCTTTTGAATGTGGCCCATTGGCTCTTTTGCACTTGAGACTCATTTAAACTTTTTTTATTTTTTTCATTTATTTTACTTTTACAAGAGGATATCATAAGGTCATATAGTCAAAGGTCACGCTATATAGTGAGCTAAGTATGCCAAAGATTAAACTACTAGTCCAAAAACTCATACATGCGACCAAGCCTCAAGACATAAACGTGTATGTAAGATGCAAGCACAAGATATACTAAGGGTTTCCATCACACACACTCAAGCACATAGAGCATCAAGAAAAATAAAATCATATTACACATGCATAAACATATATCTTACATACCAGGACCACATACATATGCTTTTACATACTCTTTCAAGTTAGAAAATCATTTTGGTCTTTTTCATTTTATTATTTTTTTTATTATTTTTCTTTAAAAAACAATAAAAGACGCAACAAGGCTTGGCATTATCCAATGATACGTGGAGTTGTATCTTGAGTGCAGATCATACTACCGTCCATTTGGAATCGGCTATGAAATTTATGTCTGGGTTTTCATCATATATACAAATAGACATATAGCAAAAATAAATCAACCATAAAAAAATCGCATAACCATATGTAGTAAAAGAAAAACATGCAATCATGCAAAAACATAAACACAACCCCACACAAATTCCCTGAGGAAATATGAATGCACCAACTAAGTGGAGTTGCACCGAAGTGCACTCTCATCACACCATATATGATCAAGGCATTCTAACTTGATAGGAATCCATCTCGCCTCCTCACCTAAAATTTCTTATCAATCTTCTTTACTTGATAACTCCTTATCAGCAATGCACGTTCTCACTAATGAATTTCGTGTATTTAGCTAGCGCAGAAACTTGGCGCTAGATTTGACGAATAAAATCTAGGCAAAACATGCTTAGACCTTTTCTTTTATTTATGCAACATAAAAACACTTGGGTCTAATATGTCATGACTTTCCATAGTGATGGAAAACATGTACAAATCTTGGATGAGAGCGAGGTTTACCAAAAGCACCTCTAGATTGAGTTTGGTGTAAAAAATAGGAACCACAGAGGGAAGCACTTGACACTCACCAATGGGTTGTTTCCTAGGTCACGTGGAGGAGTGAAAGATAAGTTTTAGATATTGATGTCTTGTCACAACTTGACTCAACAAAGTCTACTCCTCTATTCTCATAGGGAGACATACCAAGACATATCATACAATCTAGTTTCTCAGTCCCACTAGTAAACGCAGATGTTTGGGTTCTAGTATTTTCAAGTTCTGTTTCTAAGAATTTGACTCTATCAATTAGTGATTTATTCCTCTCCTCAAAGTCATCAATAATTGAAAGAATCTTATCAAGCTTGGCTTTAACTTCATTCTTTTTTAGCTCAGTTTCCTTTCGCGTCTTATTGACTTCAACATTTATCTTTTTGATAGCTAAGCTCTCATTGAACAATTCTGTTTAAGCTACCTGAATTTCATCTTCATTGATTACGCCCAAAAGTTTCTTACGGCTATCGCAGTATAGTTGGTTGTCGATTCCTCAGAGAGATTGTTACAAAGAACTGATTTACTTAAACAAAACGTTAGTAGTAACTTAATGAAAAGATATAGATTGAATTGGTAATTAAAGTAAAGATTAATAAAAATAATTAAAAGATATCAATAGAGAGAGGCATCAAAGCATCATGAATCCCTCTTGTATCAAATTCATATATTCAGTTATTGATTCCTATTATTACTCAATTGAAGGTTTCACATCTCAAACCAACAATCAGAAAATATTCAATTCTAAGCATATTAAATTCTAAGGAAATTGATGATTTATTTTCTCTATGTTAACAGCACACAAAGTCATCGTTACGACTTAGCTAACGTCGACAATATACCCTCAAGCAATACTGCAGCAGAAGACCAAATCATAAAACAACTTTACCAGTCACAACTAGGTTAGCAAATCACACATAGAAGAAGCATGACTGGATCTATATAGGAGTTGACAAAACATAGTTTCTGGATTAAGAAATCGTAAAATAATAAAGAATAACAACCATCAATTATATTAAACGTTAATAATAAAGAAGGTACCTTAGAAATCAACAACATAAATATAAGAAATTAAATACAAAAGTTCATCCTTAGCTTTGCATAGTAGATTAGTTCTCCATGGAAGAAAGAGATGTAGCCTTTATATATCGAAGAGACGTCATGGTTTCCTTGAAGTTCTTCATTCTCTTTTTTGATTTTTTGTTTGTGGCTCTTTGTTTTATGTTTCTCCTTTGTTTCTCTCTTATTTTTTCTCCTCTTTAGGGTTTGGATGAAGTTAGGTTTATATAGAAAAGACCCAGAGTCATAATGGGCATCAAAGACGTCAAAATTAGGTTTTTAGGGTCTTCTGAGGCGCCGCAATGCCAGAACTTGGGCGCCACAGCACCCAATCCTCGACATAATGTATGGGATGGTTTCTGAGTGGGTGTTGCGGTGCCAAGAAGTTGGGCGTCGCGGCGCCTTCTGTATGATTTGGTTCTTGCCACTTTCCGCTTCTCCTCTACTCTCGTGCGTGTCTGATGCTCCTGTTAGGTCCCAAAACATGAGTAATTGCTCTATTCTTCATGTTCATTGCTCCCTAATACAAAGCATAAAATAAACTCTAATTAAGATTAAATACATGATAATTAAGCCGAGTTAACGATGTTCTAAGTACACTTTTGTGCACTTATCACAACCCCAACCAGCTTATTACTAGTCCCTAACAATTCAAGCGTAAAATAAAATAAGAACGAAATAAATAAAACTATCTAAGCCATTTTTGTAGGGATCACAATTGCATTAACATATGTAACAAGCCTTTAAACCCCTAGGTGTCCCTAATAGATGAGTTATAGTCTCGTGAGGGCTTACAACGACGACACCACAAACGTATTTAAAACACATACATTCATGCAAAATGTTAATAACAAAATGAAATAGTCCCAATAGTTATATATATTATTGTCCTCAAAGAATGTCTAGCAATGAATCAAAGAACTTTCAAAGTACTCAATGCAACCCAAATCCAAATCCTTGAATAAATCATCTAAGCCATACTCACAGTGTGTGTGTGTGTGTGTAAATGTTTATTCACAGCTTGATACCCAGGTAAGCCAACTCAACGATTTCGTTTAAAAATTGGGATCCGATGGGTCAAACCAACCTAGATATATCAATTATGCTCTGT
>SKCR01000632.1:0-28888 GCA_019454045.1 Zanthoxylum bungeanum | reverse complement strand
GAAGAGGTGAAGAGGTTATATCGTTTGAAATCCAACCCAAAGACTCACCACGGTTGGTATTACCTCTCTGCTTATGATAGTTCGTCCAACGTTGTCCAGAAACTTCCTGACTCTAACAAGAATTTCAAAGATCTTTGGTTCTGGGCTACTGGGGATTGGGGTCGGGTCCTGAGATCGTTTGAAGAGGACGTCTCGGTTCCGGATATCTTCAGATCGGGAGGTTAGGGGTTCCTTATCATCTTTATGTGTCCTTTTTTTAGCTTCATGTTTTTAGGGTCCTGACTTCTTTTATTTCTCCCAGCCTGTTGGAGGGATGCTCCCAAGGTTTCCCGCCAGTCCGGAGGCGGGTATCCTGGGCTCGGCAGTATGCCACCCACTGGAGGGAGTTGGTAAATGATGCAGCTTTTGTTGAGTCGGGACTTATACGGGTCACCCTCCCAAGGTCTCGGGTCGGATAGGTAGATGTATGTTTGATCTGTTTGGCTAGTTTCCCTCGTTTATTTGTCATGTTTGATGTTTTCTTTTTTTTGTATGCTCAGGTCCTGAACCTTCCTTTTGCCTTTGCTCTTTGCAGGTATGTCGAAGAGATCGAAGTACCTCGAGCGGTTGACCGGAGCCGCGAAGAAAGCTAGTCCAGGTGGAGCTGGTACTTCTAAAAAACGTCCTGAAACTTCTGAGGCCGGGAAGGTGGTCGAGGAGATGGGGGCGTCCGAGCTCTCAAGGTCGGTCTTCGTCTGCCGGGGTGCTTCCAATGGTTTTGCTGCCCATCCTGATAGCCCTCTGAGGTCTTCCAGGAGGAGGAAACGTTGTTTTGGAGCCGTGGATCCTCAACTGCGGAGGGAATTGGAGGAGGAGGACACACCGAACAGAGAAACTTCAGTGCAGGAGGAGGGTTCTCCAAAAAAACATAAGGGTGCTGTGGTTTCTCGGATTAATGACCTTGGGAAGAACATCAGGGAGGCTACCTCCCATTTGGTACCGGCCTTCAATGAGCTGGCCGGGGCTGTGACCGGCGTAAACACACACGTATAACGCAAGCGCACGTATCGTTCAAGTAGTATAAAAATATCGATCCCACGAGGACTTAATTCCTACTGTTGTTATTAATTGTTGAATCTATTTATTTACAATATCTAATTAAATGGAGAAGAGAGAGATTGTTTGATTGATTGGTTGAATGTGGCGTTGCTAAATAAATAAATAAAAAGATAAAAGAAAATACTAAGGAAATAAAAAAAGATCTAGGGTTGTGAATCATTTTAATATCATTTAAAAGATGAAGTGATTATTTTATGTTTGTGTAATAAATCAGTTCACTAACCTGGAACTCTAAATTATGCAAAAGCCTCTGTCGATGGTCAGACGCAAATACCCAGTTTAAACCCAATTGAACCATATGTCTATGTCAACCAAATTATCTGTTCATTAAGCTTAAGTTCCAATTATGGCTACCCCCGCCCGACAGGTATATTCCTATCCTGTAAGGAAATCTATTAAAGGGTTATCTATCCTCAAGGAAGATCGTGGGTTATTAAGTCTAAGGCTGAAACCTAAAATCCCTATGTCTAGTTCATTTTAGATTTACCTAATCAATCTTATTGGTGATCAGACAACAAGAAGCATTAAGTTTAAAACTTAATAAGTAAACCTTTAAATTACATAAACTATAAAATAATCCTTATAAACTGGTAATATTAAAAATCATCACACCCCTAAATATCTAACACATAACTAGGACTAGACAAAAGACATAAAAGTAAAAGACATAAAATAAAAGCTGAAAAGTAAAATAAAATAAAATGCTAAGGTAAAATGAATTATTTCTACTATTACTTTTAGATATCTCCCATTAAAATAATATATAAATTTGTGATTCTTTTGCCAACCAGCCATATAGGCGGTAACCTGATTAAGTCAAATTAAAACCAACCAACCATAAAGGCGGAACCAAAATAACCAGCCATAAAGGCGGAACCAAAATAACCAGCCATAAAGGCGGAATAAGAATTTTATTACCAACCGACCAATCTGGCGGTATCCTTTTTTAGTCAGGTTTAAATAGTAAATATAATATTTTTAGGGAGATTAATCTAAATAGGAATAGTAAAAGAATTACCTTTTTACCTTAGCGGTGAAAAGTTACCTACACATAGTAAATAGTAAAAATTGTAAGAAGTAAGAAAGTAAAATTACTATTACTATTAAAAGTAATTAAAAATATTTACAAAACTTAAACTAAAATATTCTAGAGAGAGAAGCTCTCAATTTAGAACTAAGAAAAGAGAGAGAAAGGTGTAATGAAAATTGAAAATTCGATCTCTATTTATAGGCTCGAGTAAGGTCCCAGCGTCGCGACGCCCAAATTGCACTAGCGTCGCGACGCTGGGTACAGTTCGACACGTGTCACGCGCTGGTTGGTCGGCTCATAATCTTATCCGATGACGTGGCACTGTTCATGACGTCATTGCTTGCGTAACGCTGACGTGTCAACTGTTCATGACGTCATTGCTTGCGTCACGCTGATGATGGGGAAGGCGACGTGGCGACACGTGGGGGGCGGCCCGTCAGACAATAGATTTCGACACGTGTCGCGCTGTGATTGGCTGATGATGACGTGGCATGTTGACTCGGTTGACTTGCTGATGTGGCTGATGATGTGGCATGACACATGGATCGTTGACTCGGTTGACCGGATGACGTGGCTACACGTAGGATGACACGTGGCGATGATGACTGTCGGCACCGTAGGATGTTGACACGTGGCACAGCGCATTTTAGCATCTCCGTTGTGATGGTGGACACGTGGTACGGCGCACGTTAGCAAAGTCAAACTTTTCTCAGATTCTGATTTGTGGACCCGGCGCATTTTAGCAGATTCGGCGCACGCTGGGCGTCGCGACGCGCAAGGCTTCAGCGTTGCGACGCTGAAATGACGATTTTGCCCTTTTGTCCAATTTTGTCCATTTTGCCCCCAAATTGTCTCCAATGCTTTCAAAACTTTATTTATCTGCAAAATAACACAAAATACATCAAAACGTTCACAAAACTCAAGAAACTATACAAAATATTAGTTTAAATGAGTGAGAAATAGTGATAGAAATACCACTCATCACAACCCCAAACCAAACATTTTGCTAGTCCTCGAGCAAAATATAAAATAAAATAACATAAAATAACATTTAACTAAGCCACTTTCGTAGGGATCACGGTTGCATTTAGCATATGCAACAAGCCTTTAAACCTCTAGGTGTCTCTAGTGGACGAGTTGTAGTCTCGTGAAGGTTTACAGCAATGATACCCACAAACATTTTATAAAAGTAAAAAGGTAGTGAAACTAATACACACAAAAGCAAAAAGACAAGCGAAAAGAGAATAAAGATGTTAGTGACTAATCAGGTGAAATTTCTAATCCAAGTTACTAGATGTTTTGTTTCATTCTAAATTACTGAATAAGTAAATTCTCCGATTATTTTTACCATTCTTCATATACACAGCCAACAAAATATTAAACAACTCATTTTTTGCCCACAACGGTCATAAGTGAAGTTGATAAGAGAGTAATATTTTTGTCCTAAAGTTTTTATCAGAATTCACATCTTTTTGTAGTAATGGAATAAATTTTCTAATTTTTCTGATTTTTTCTTTGATTTTTTTTTTTATTTTTTTATTTATATACAATATCTTCCATCTATGTAGCGAGCTTTAGGTCGGTGACTCCCAAACCAGTTGGCTTTAGGGCATCAGGTGTTAAGACACCCCTAATGACTTAATTACTCAGACTTCAGATATATATACATATATATAAATTTATTTTCTATCATCTTTTTGATCCATGTAATGAGCTTTGGGCCAATGACTCCCAAACCAGTTGGTTTTAGGGCACTAGGTATTAAAATACCCTTACAGACTTAATAACTCGGATCTCAGATGTTTTTTTTTTAAATTTATTTTATTCCATCACTATTTTTTAGATGTTTCCTCCAAATGAACTAGAGTACTGGATATTACAAACTTTTCAATTTTAGCTTATGTCTGTATGTTACCATGTATGTTGATATATCTGCTAACTAAGTATATGAAGATTCATTTTAGTCAGTTTAATGGAGAATTTACAGATTAATAATTCAAAAGTGAATAAACAAAAATTAACTTGTTTTGAATTAGGTTTGAAATACGTCTCATGAGTGGAATTCCTTACACAGCTATTTCTTACCAATTTCATCTTTTTAGTCAACATAACAACAAAATATTTCTACTGGTCATATAACTATAATTTACATTTTTTTTTTCAAAGGCTCTAGCTGACGAAGGATTGTTCACAACTAGGACTCCCCACTCAAGGGTTCAAGCGACCAGTGAACGTACCTTTTTTATACCTTATGGTACGTGCCAACGAATTATGGTGTGTGACTAACTGTCGAATGGACTTCCCGTGTAGATTCCCCAGAGGGAAGGTGGAGCGAGGCTCACTTAAATACCCAAGCCCCTTAGGCTCTTATCACTTGTTGTCAGGAATAAACAACGAGTCCTCCAAACTAGTCTGTCACAACACGCTACAAGTGAATGATTATCTAGGTGCCTCCACAGCTTTTCCTTATAAAAAGGTAGTGAGTGAAGGAAGACACCAAACCATCACCTAGCTTTAAATATGCCCTTTGTTTTTATTAATTTTTTTTATTTTTTTTTGTATTTTTCGAAAAATTTTGGACTAAAAATAAAAAACAAATACAAACAAGATAAAAGGAGAATTAAGAAGATAATACCTGGTTAGCTGAAACTCTACAAAAAATTTAAAGGTTAAGATCCAGATTAATTCGACGCTTCTTACCGCGATCATCATCAGACCATTTTATCTTTGAAATGATAGGGTCAACTTGTGGTACATAGGCTATGAGTTGGTCAAGTAGATCTGGAGCAGACCTAGGCAGTGAAAAAGGAGTTCTTTCATAGGTTTTGACACGAACCCATTTCTCCGAGCATCATCAAGAAACACACAAAGAAAATCATAAAATCCATCAACGTTGAGCAATCCAAGCGGTTTCTGGTGTATGTTCAGGTTCGCCCAAGATAGAACTATAAAAATTTCCTCTAATGTACTCAAGCCACCTGGCAAAGCAATAAAAGCATCAGAATGGTTAATCATTTCTACCAGTCGTTCAGACATACCTGGCACGATCAGTTCCTCTCCGTTTGATGATCCAATAAGATTAGCCTCTGCCAAGGGTTTTGGGATGATTCCCAAAACATGACTGCCTCCTTCTTGTACGGCTTTTGAAACGATCCCCATTAGTCCAAGATTGCCTCCGCCATATATAAATGCATATTCCTTGCTGCTAAGACTCGACCCAATTCCTGTGCTGCTTCTATGTATTGTGGTTTAGTACCAACAGTACACCGCAAAACACACAGATGTTCTCAACTCGTCTTCTTGAAGTGGCTTCCATTTTTTATGTATTTCTTTCTCAACTATGGATGCCTTCAAAAGTGCAATGACGGGCTGAATTTATAATACCTGAAAAAGGGTGAATACAATAATAGCACAAGTATCTTCCAGAGGACGATTGTTAGCTAAACAACAAAAGAAATCGTGAAAGGTCAAAAAGTCTGGATCCTATCTACGAAAATAAAGATAATTACAACAAAAAAGCGAATCAAAGTAATAATTAAGGCAACGGAATTGTGTATACAATACGCCATTCGTTTGGTATATAAATCCATTAGGATGCGTCTTAAGATTTCATTCCTTATTCAGCCATCGTTAATGAATTGTTTCTCCTCTTTGATTGCCAAACATAATTCATTCTGTCTTAAAATGCTCCATTTGTGCCTTTTCCCTACAAAAATAACACACAAAATTAAAAGGCTACAACATGTATACACAAAATATGAAAACAGAAATTACAACAAATTGCATGGGTTGCCTCCCTGCTAGCGCTAAATTTTTCGTCTTCAGCCAGACGTGACTGAAATTCATCTGTCAAAGAGGTTTCAGCGTCGTTTTGGATGTCCTATCAAAGACAATCCCGTGAGCGTTGCTTTTGAAGGGTCTCTTCCAACGGTAAAGTGGCAAAAAGAATTTTGTCTCATTCAGTGCTCGTGCCACCTTTTTGATCTTTGTTGCTCCATTGGTTCCTGAAAAGAAAGAAAGAAAGTCAGGAGGTCTCGTATGGTGCTTGACTTGGAATGGAAGTTCCATTCTGTCAAACTTCTGTGTGATATCTTTAAATTGTACTCCCCAAAACAGCGATGTTTTTCCTGAATGTTCTAGATCTTTATTAAGGTCAGACATTTGCTCCTCCATTTGCTCTGCTTCTTGTTCCACCTTTTCTTCACAGATGTATTTTAAAATTTCTGCATTCAGCTCTTCATCTGTCATTTGTGAAATACATGTTTCAAAATTGTTAACCTGAGGATGAAAAGAAATGTCAGATTTTAGGTCTTCATCTTCTGATCTGGTTGAAATGATTGGCTCATGTAGATCTTCATCAAACATTTGTGCAATGGAATCTCCAAGATCTTCATTTTGAGGATACAGAATTCCATCCTCAATTTTTGATGTATTTGGTACAAATAGCTCAGTTTCATCCTCGTCAGAATCTGAATAATAGAAATCAAATCGAGACTTTGTCGTTCGGGTTCCTGAACTGATACCTCTGGTTCTTGATTCTCCTCAGCCTCCTCTTTTGCTAAAGTGTCATCGTGAAATGTTTGGTACTCTGAGGCTTCATCTGAAAATGATTCTTGAGGTATATAGCTCTGGTTTTCTATTAATTGTCTGATCTGATCTGTCATTCTCTGTATGGATCCTGCGTTACTCTGATTTGTGCATCAAATCGAACTGCTTGTTCTTTGAACATGTGAATCAATTGATCTTCCTTGGATGGTTCTGGTTCTTGATAAGAATCGAAGGAAGATGGTGGATAAGATGGAAAATGTGATGATTCTTCATACCTTGGTTGATTCCAAAACTTCTGCCACTCTGAAAGGTAAATACATTGATCGCTCGGGTGGTTACCATCACAAATTACACATCTCCCCATTTCATTCTGTTGAGCAAATGTGATATTGATTGATTCTGGCATCCAGTGATATTCATTGGGCTGAACAACAGGCCTCAGAAAACCGGACTGTTTCTCCCAGATTTGGGGTGTATCTTCTTGTAACGCTCGTAATCTTTCAATCTCCCAGTAGTGTTCCATTTTTTAATCACCTGAAAACAAAAGAAATAAAAATTACAAATAAAAGAAAGAAAATTAGATATAAGTAAATTTGATAGTTTCAAAATTAACAACTCAAGAAAAATAAGTCCCCGGCAACGGCGCCAAAAACTTGACCGGCGTAAACACACGTATAACGCAAGCGCACGTATCGTTCAAGTAGTATAAAAATATCGATCCCACGATGACTTAATTCCTACTGTTGTTATTAATTGTTGAATCTATTTATTTACAAATATCTAATTAAATGGAGAAGAGAGAGATTGTTTGATTGATTGGTTGAATGTGGCGTTGCTAAATAAATAAATAAAAAGATAAAAGAAAATACTAAGGAAAATAACAAAAGATCTAGGGTTGTGAATCATTTTAATATCATTTAAAAGATGAAGTGATTATTTTATGTTTGTGTAATAAATCAGTTTACTAACCTGGAACTCTAAATTATGCAAAAGCCTCTGTCGATGGTCAGACGCAAATACCCAGTTTAACCCAATTGAACCATATGTCTATGTCAACCAAATTATCTGGATTCATTAAGCTTAAGTTCCAATTATGGCTACCCCCGCCCGACAGGTATATTCCTATCATGTAAGGAAATCTATTAAAGGGTTATCTATCCTCAAGGAAGATCGTGGGTTATTAAATCTAAGGCTGAAACTAAAATCCCTATGTCTAGTTCATTTTAGATTTACCTAATCAATCTTATTGGTGATCAGACAACAAGAAGCATTAAGTTTAAAACTTAATAAGTAAACCTTTAAATTACATAAACTATAAAATAACCCTTATAAACTGGTAATATTAAAAATCATCACAACCCCTAATATCTAACACATAACTAGGACTAGAAAAGACATAAAAGTAAAAGACATAAAATAAAAGCTGAAAAGTAAAATAAAATAAAATGCTAAGGTAAAAGGAATTATTTCTACTATTACTTTTAGATATCTCCCATTAAAATAATATATAAATTGTGATCTTTGCCAACCAGCCATATAGGCGGTAACCTGATTAAGTCAAATTAAAACCAACCAGCCATAAAGGCGGAACCAAAATAACCAGCCATAAAGGCGGAATAAGAATTTTATTACCAACCGACCAATCTGGCGGTATCTTTTTTAGTCAGGTTTAAATAGTAAATATAGTATTTTTAGGGAGATTAATCTAAATAGCAATAGTAAAAGAATTACCTTTTTACCTTAGCGGTGAAAAGTTACCAACACATAGTAAATAGTAAAAATTGTAAGAAGTAAGAAAATAAAATTACTATTACTATTAAAAAGTAATTAAAAATATTTACAAAACTTAAACTAAAATATTCTAGAGAGAGAAGCTCTCAATTTAGAACTAAGAAAAGAGAGAGAAATGTGTAATGAAAACTGAAAATTCGATCTCTATTTATAGGCTCGGTAAGGTCCCAGCGTCGCGACGCCCAAATTGCACTAGCGTCGCGACGCTGGGTACAGTTCGACACGTGTCACGCGCTGGTTGGTCGGCTCAGAATCTTATCCGATGACGTGGCACTGTTCATGACGTCATTGCTTGCGTAACGCTGACGTGTCAACTGTTCATGACGTCATTGCTTGCGTCACGCTGATGATGTGGAAGGCGACGTGGCGACACGTGGGGCGGCGGCCGTCAGACGAATAAGATTTTGACACGTGTCGCGCTGTGATTGGCTGATGATGACGTGGCATGTTGACTTGGTTGATTTGCTGATGTGGCTGATGATGTGGCATGACACATGGATCGTTGACTCGGTTGACCGAATGACGTGGCTACACGTAGGATGACACGTGGCACACGTGGCGATGATGACTGTCGGCACCGTAGGATGTTGACACGTGGCACGGCGCATTTTAGCATCTCCGTTGTGATGGTGACACGTGGTACGGCGCACGTTTAGCAAAGTCAAACTTTTCTCAGATTCTGATTTGTGGACCCGGCGCATTTTAGCAGATTCGGCGCACGCTGGGCGTCGCGACGCGCAAGGCTTCAGCGTCGCGACGCTGAAATGATGATTTTGCCCTTTTTGTCCAATTTTGTCCATTTTGCCCCCAATTGTCTCCAATGCTTTCAAAACTTTATTTATCTGCAAAATAACACAAATACATCAAAACGTTCACAAAACTCAAGAAACTATATAAAATATTAGTTTAAATGAGTGGGAAATAGTGATAGAAATACCACTCATCAGGCTGTACCTCCTGAGAAGGTTCCGAAGTTCGAGGACATTTCACCTGAAGATGTGGTCGCCAAGTTGTGCTCCCAGTTTGCTCAGGTTTATTTCTTTTTCTTCTTTTCTTCATCTGAGGTGTCTTTCGGACTTGGTTTGCAACTAACTTCTTTTTCTTTTCGGCAGGAAAATTATTTGGCGGCAAAAAATAAGGACCTGTTTATAAGCCTTTTGTCTGAAGGCGGCTAGGCACAGCGGCTCCAGAACCGGCTCAGTGAAATGGAGGCCGAGCTGGTCCAGAAAGAGGAGGATATAAAGAATCTGGAGCTGGCTGCTGTTGAGGCCCACACCACAAATAAAGCTCTCAGGGCCGCCGCTTCTTTGGAGAGAAAGAATGCTGATGCCGCCAAGAAGGACTTGGAGGCTGCCCGGGCTGACAACAGGATCCTGCAGGTGGAAGTGTGCAGCGTTGAGTCCAAGCTGAGGGCCAAAGATGAAGAGCTGGTACGGGCCCGGGATGAGTTGAAGAGGAAAGAAGATGAGCTGGAGGCTGAGAGAAACGCGATCCGACTTGAAGGGGTCGGGGACTGTGCTGAGATCATCTCGATGGTATTGCCTGACTTGGATATGGGGCCAATCCATGCAGCTATCCGTTTTTGTAAAGGGGAGATGTCCGAGGCGGAGTTTCAGAATTGGCTCCCCCTTTCATCCGAGGAGGTGATGGATCCCGACCCAATTTCGGTTGCTCCGGTCCCTCCTGTTCCCCAAGAAGTCTGCTCTGAGGTTCCTATTCCTACCCCTGAAGTAGGGGTTTCCCAGGTTGTCATGGTTGAAGCTGCTGTTCCCCTTTCTGAGGCCGAGCCTACCCAACTAACGTCTGAACCAGCCGAGGAAGAATGTCTCGCCCTTGTTCGGGTTGATTGAGAAAGGGTAACCCGGACGGAGCCCTGTGTACACTTAGCTTTTTCTTCTTTTTTTTTTTATTTTTTTTTGTAATGACTCTTCAGATGTATATATGTATATATTTTTATGTGTTTTCTCTTGTCTCTTTCTTTTTTTTGTTATTCTTTTTTTTTGAGCAATTGAGACCCCTCCGTGGGGACGGCATGAGCTGGAAGGGATGTAATCCGATCCCGAACTAGGCTCTGGGGGAATGTTACCTCCCCAATTCAAAGAAAACCGACTCTGTGGGACGTAACCCGACCCCGAGCTGAGATGAACACTTGGGCCTGGGGGAATGTTACGTCCCCAGGCCAAAATGACAGTCTCGGTGGGACACGACCCGACCCCGAGCTGAGATGAACACTTGGCCCTGGGGGAATGTTACGTCCCCAGGCCAAAAGGACGGACTCAGTGGGACACGACCCGACCCCGAGCTGAGATGAACACTTGGCCCTGGGGGAATGTTACGTCCCCAAACCAAAAGGATGGACTCGGTGGGACACGACCCGACCCCGAGCTGAGATGAACACTTGGCCCTGGGGGAATGTTACGTCCCCAGACCAAAAGGATGGACTCGGTGGGACACGACCCGACCCCGAGCTAAGATGAACGCTTGGCCCTGGGGGAATGTTACGTCCCCAGACCAAAAGGACGGGCTCGGTGGGACCTAACTCGACCCCGAGCTACGATGAATACTTGGCCCTGGGGGAATGTTACATCCCCAGACCAAAAGGGTGGACTCGGTGGGACGTAACCCGACCCCGAGCTGAGAGAAACCAAGTGACCTCGGCGGAACGAATCTTGCCCCGAGCCGAATAAATCAGTGGCCTCGGCGGAACGAATCCAGCCCTGTGCCAGGTAATATTTGGGACTTGCTCAGAAGGGAATTGAATCAACCTTGTGAAGCCCTACCGAATCTGACACGGGCGTCCCCTTGCCAGACCAGCGAAAAACAAAATCAAAACTTTGAAAAATAAGACCAAAAAGGTGGGGGTGACTCGACACTTGTCCCAAAAGAAAACTTTTTACAAATGTAAACAACAGCACAGATGCCTCAAAACAGCGTCCTGCCCGAGGCCTCCAAAACACAATTCTGAATCTTTCAATTCAGTGTCCCGGCGAACCAGGATTTGGATAAGTTGAGCGTTTGAATGGTGAGGGTACATCCTCTACACGTCGGGTCACTGTGGAGCCTGTGTATTGTATGAGGGCTTCTCCTTACCACGCTGGAGCAGACACACACTACAGGGGCACAATGCATCCCCGTGCTGCGCCTCTCTCGGATCCAAATGATGAACGGATCAAAGTGTGACCGGGATACTAAGGGTATACTCCTCCTTAGGTCCGGTATCACTGGAGCTAGCAATCGTCACGAGGGCATCATCATCCCCCGTGCTATGCTTTCCCACGGATCCATTACATCGGTTAAGTGAGGATCAAAGAGTGTTCGACACATTAAGGGCATATTCCTCTTTATGTTCGGTAACACTAGAGTAAGCAGTCGCCACGGGGTATCATCCCTCCCCGTGCTATGCTTCTCACGGATCCTATGCATCGAGTATGTCCCTGAGGACCTCGAGCTAAGAGAGATACTTGGTTCTGGGGGAATGTTATGTCCCCAGTCCGAAGGGCTGACTCGGTGGGACGTACCCCGACCCCGAGCTGAAAAAGGCACTTGGACCTGGGGGAATGTTACGTCCCTAGTCTGAAGGGCTGACTCGGTGGGACGTACCCCGACCCCGAGCTGAAAAAGGCACTTTGGACCTTGGGGAATGTTACGTCCCCAGTCCGAAGGGCTGACTCGGTGGGACGTACCCCGACCCCGAGCTGAAAAGGGCACTTTGGACCTGGGGGAATGTTACGTCCCCAGTCCGAAGGGCTGACTCGGTGGGACGTACCCCGACCCCGAGCTAAAAAAGGCACTTGGATCTGGGGGAATGTTACGTCCCCAGTCTGAAGGCTGACTCGATGGGACGTACCCCGACCCCGAGCTAAAAAAGGCACTTGGATCTGGGGGAATGTTACGTCCCCAGTCCGAATGGCTGACTCGGTGGGACGTACCCCGACCCCGAGCTAAAAAAGGCACTTGGATCTGGGAGAATGTTACGTCCTCAGTCCGAAGGGCTGACTCGGTGGGACGTACCCCGACCCCGAGCTAAAAAAGGCACTTGGATCTGGGGGAATGTTACGTCCCCAGTCCGAAGGCTGACTCGGTGGGACGTACCCCGACCCCGAGCTAAAAAAGGCACTTGGATCTGGGGGAATGTTACGTCCCCAGTCTGAATGGCTGACTCGGTGGGACGTACCCCGACCCTGAGCTAAAAAAGGCACTTGGACCTGAGGGAATGTTACGTCCCCAGTCCGAAGGGCTGACTCAGTGGGACGTACCCCGACACCGAGCTAAAAAAGGCACTTGGACCTGGGGGAATGTTACGTCCCCAGTCCGAAGGGCTCACTCGGTGGGACGTACCCCGACCCCGAGCTGAAAAACTAAGTGTCCTCGGCGGAGCAAAAATCCAGCCTCGAGCCGATGGTTGAAGCGGCCTTGGTGCCAACTGTCTTTTGTAGTGGGCGTCGAGTATGTCCCATGTTTTTGTATATGGCTTTCAACCTTGTTTTAAGAAAGCGGATGAAAAAATGTTTTATTCATATTTGGGGACATACTGTCCTCCTAACAGTTCTTCTGCGGGGTACTTCGAGAAAAAACTTTATATTTGGCTCATTTGTGGGCATTGTTTGATACCGACCGACCACCTTGTAATCCCGGGGCCTGTTCCGTTTCTAGTACGTCTGACTCTCGAGTTTTGTTATAGTTTTCCCTGACCGATTAGATTCTCTGGTCAGTGTTATGTGTCCTCTGCCTAGTCGCCATAACTTCATGGTCAATGTATTTGTTTAGGTATCTGTTTCGTGCCAGGTCTTCCATCTGTTCCCGTAGATCTTTACACTCGTCCGTTGCATGTCCCCTGGAGTTGTGATGTATGCAATAAGCCTTTTGGTTCCTCTTGTCCGGGGGAAATCTTCTTTGGTCGGGTTCTACCAAGAGGCCTTTCCCCTGAATCTCCATGACAATTTGTCCCAGTGGTTTCTTTAGGGGAGTGTATGCATCTTCCTCGACCACATGATTTACTCGGGTCGGCGCCCTTCTCTCTTGGTTGTCTCGGTGCAGTGGTTTGAACTCCTTGTGTTTTAAGGGCGGCCTTCTGGATTCTCTTTCTACGCGGCGGGGGGCGCCCTCTTTCGTGGTTCTTTCTCTGATGGTGTTCCCTCTTCGGGATATTTTCTCCTCGTTTTCTAACAGAACGAACTTCCGGGCCACTTCCAGGGCGGTTGCGTAGTCCGGGGTGTCTTGGATCCTTAGGTGGGTCCATAGCCTCCCGACTTTCAAGGCTCCCTTTAAGCTTTCCAGGGCCTCGGGAGACTCGTACCCTCCGACTTCGAGTACAATATTGTGGTATCTTTCAATAAATATTTTCAACGGTTCCTCGTCTCCTTGTTTCATAAGCCTTAGTTCTCCAATCGTTTTCCTGGGGACACAAGCCCCTTTAAAGTGCCGTATGAATGACTTTCTGAGTTGAGTGAAGCTGCTGATGCTTCTGGGGCTAGGCTTCTATACCATAGGATGGCCGGTCCGGCCAGGGTTAAGGGGAACACTTTGCAAATGGCGTCCCCGTTACCCTTTGTACCTCCATTAGTAGGACGAAACCTTCAACGTGGGTTTTGGGATCGGTATGGCCTTTGTATGGCGCCATGGTTGGCATGCTGAATCTTTTTGGGAATTTTTCTGACCTTATTTCTTCTGTGAGGGGGGACTCATCTTTACCGTCCCGGGCATCTCCTATGTCTGTGTTGGGGAATACTCCCCATTTGGCTAGTTCCTCCCGCAGCCAAGATTTCATGCTGCTGTCTTTGGTTCCATGCCGCCTCTTGTGACTTCCTCTTTTTCTGTTGTCTTGGGTGTGGTGCTTCTCAGGTTCGGTATTTTCCCGTGCTCTTTCGTCACATTCTTTCCGTTTTTTTCCTGGTATCGTGAGGGCTATTATAGGAGGAGTTTGGTGACGATTTGTCATCTTCTTCCTCCACATGTCTTCAGTTTGGGAGTCTTCCGGAACCACTACAGATTTTACCCTGTAGGGGCCCCTTCTCCGGGGTCTGTCGTCCTCACTTGTATCAACAATTCTTTTTCCCTCTGCTATTTCGTTCCTTCGTCGGCTAGTCCCGGCCTCGTCGTGTGCTCCCTCTATCTTTTCCAACCGGTCTACTATGGTTTTTAGCAAGGTTTGATTTTCCTTCCTTTCTTTCCTTAGGTTCTCCTCGATCTTCTCCATCCAATCTGCGGCTGAGTTTCCTGATGATTGGTGGTTTCCGCCTTCCGCCATTGTCTTACTACAACGAGTTGCTTTTTGTCCAGTTTCCCACAGACGGCGCCAACTGTTGACGGCTGATTTTGGTCTCAGGGTAATATGGGAATATCACTCCCGAGGAAATCCTCCTTCAATAGTGAATTTGTTGGTTATAGTGGACCAAAGGCAAACTTAGCAAAAAACAGATAAACACACCAATCAACAAGGAGATTTAACGTGGTTCGGTGGATTTGGATCCGACCTACGTCCACGGACACAAACAAGATGATACTTTTATTACTAAAACACTCTTTTCGGGTCTCTTTTTGTTTTCTACAAGTTTGAGCTTGAAGATTCAGATCCCTTATTTTTTGATGCCCTTTACACATACTATGCCCTCCTATTTATAATAGTACAGAAATCAGACTCCTATTTGCATAAGAAATCCTAGTTGAACTTAGTCTTCTCCTCTTGTAAGGATTTCTAATCCAACGTTGCTCTTACTTTTCTTATTCCTTCTTGGATTCTGACTTCATTTCCTTGTGAGAGTAGGATAATTTGTTTTATCTTATCTGCAAGAATAGGGTGTCGTCATCTTGAGCATATCTCGCCTGTCTGGTCGGTCTTCATGAGGTCGGTCATGATAGTTCTTTGTACTGAGGATGCTGCTGTCGACCTGATAGTGCCCCGGTTTATCTGGAAAAGTGGTCGGTCACCTATCATCAAGTGCTCGGCCTCTCACTGTTTGGCTCTTAGTGGTCGGGTCGGTTTTAATGATTTTGACCGAGAAGTGAATTACCTTTCTTACCCCTGTTGTGCTGCTTAAATAGCATAGTGCCCAAAAAAAACACCATCAACATAATTAATTCGGTTCTAGAATCGGTTTTGGTTTCGGTTATTAATTAGGGTCGGTTTAGCAAGTAGATTCTGGTTATCAATATTGTAACCAGAACCTACCCGCAATAAATCGGTTTCGTGTTTTTGGAACCAAAATCTTCCCTAAATAAATTGGCTTCGTTTCCAGAATCTGTTAATTCGGTTCGATTTCTTATGATTTTGATTCTACTCGGAACCGTTGTACATCTATTAGAGAGTACACTAATTTTCAGTCTCTTGATATTTTGATAAGCCTCCAGAGCTGCATCAAAATTCCCTCAAAATTCTAATTATTTTTGAATTTTTAAAAATATAAAATATAAAATAAATCATTAATTCATAAAACGGAGAGAGAAAAAATTCCAGCCCTGAAGCTTTTTAAGGATCTGGGTCCGAGTCCGGTTAAGATAAAAAAAACCTGAACTGATTTTTATAATAAAAAATTAATAAAGTAATTTTTAATTATAAATATATGTATTTATAATTAAATTTCTAAGATTTAATACAAAAATAATAAAAATATTGAAATTCTTAATTTTTTTTTTCAATTTTAAGCACTAAAAATTCAAAAAAAATATTTTATTCAAGAGAACTAAAAATTCACTTTCTAAAAATCCTGACCCGACCTGAGTTCGGCCTGATATCATTCGGGCCGGGCCAGAATTGGCAAAACTTGAGCGTACAGCAAATCAGGTATTAAAGCCCGTTGCTACTCTTACAGATAGCAAATCAAGTATTTAAAAAAATAAAACAAAACAAAACCACTCACTTTTATCAAATTTAAGTCAGAGAAGAAAACTTAGAAAAAATTTAAATTACTTTTAAATAAGTATGTGACTGGGTGATTCATCATATGTAAGGGACTACAATTAATAAGGCATTAATTAACAAACGAATTATTTTCATTACTGAATTCAATGGTGTTTACAAATAATTACACTGAAGGCAAATATACTCCTCTCTATACTCCTCTTCTAGAGAAGAGACTCCAATGATCCCCAACAATCCCAGCCCCAACCTCTAGCTTCTTAAAAGACATGGTGTTCTTTGTACAAATTAACTGTGTGACAAAGGGAATTGCTCTTTTATCATTTGTAATTGGATTACTTGGATATAAAATGATAAAAGTCCATATGATTAGTTCCGGATTAATAAGATATGAGACAGTATTAATCCACGAAAGGTTTAATCATTAAATATCCCTAGTCGTAGTATTATCGAGAATGGACATCGATAATGCGGAAATGCTAGTATTACACTTGTGCGCGTTATGGAAGCTTAACGACATAGTTCTCATATATTTAAGTATATGATACTTATGCAAGTGTGATAGGAGGTTCTGTTAGCCGTTGGACCGGGAACAGCTTCGCTCTGGATAGATTCACAGAATCCCATTGGTAGTATGTCTTTGTGTCTATGGGAATCCGAATCAGGGTAGGTGTATTTGTGTTGGGTTCTCTAAGAACAAAATCCAAGATCATTAAGCATAAAATGATGTGAATACGCAAAAAAGTATTGGAAATACTTACATTGAACGGATTGGATGTAGGTGGAGAGTTCAAAACTTTTCCTCTGAGAAGTTGCTCCAAGCTTTCTTTGAATTGTATGTTGAGCTTCCAAGCTTGTTCTTGAATTCCAAACTCAAGGGTTAGTGTCCGAATTAAAATCCAATTTTAATTCCGTTATGAAATCTAATTTCATTTAATATATCGAATATATTATTTAATCGATTAATTCCAAATTAATCATTCTCTCTCTTTTATAGAATTTTATCCCAGATAAATTCTTGCCGTAATTAATCCTAAATTAATTTTCTCTCTCTACTAATTAATCCCAGATTAATTAATCCCAGATTAATTATGTTCGAGTCAAACGTCATCGGTGAATCTTCGGGAAGCGACCCATGAGATTCCTGGATATGTTGGCAGTAAATCCGGTCGTCAGACTATCCGAACACGTGCGTACCCGGTACCACGTTCTTACCGATTTACAAGACATGGTTGGCTTCTAGCAAAGCACCGTGCCTACCCAATTCTCCAGAAATATTCTTTAAGGAAAATATAATCTATGCCAGGCGTAGTATACATAGTATTGCGTATTACGGTCCAGTATCGATATCACATGCTAGGCCTAGGGCTGGAATTGTGTCTGCCCCGTACGAAGCATATATCGGATCTCTGGTAACTAGTTTCTATAATCGGATAATCATGACCTAGTCATATTATCCTGATGACTGCAGTACTAAAGAGTACTAGTTCCATATCCTACGTGATCATCATCTTCATATGAATGAAGTGATACTTCCATTTTGACATCACACCCAATACACTACGATTCTCAGTATACCCAGAAGAGACGTACACAGAACCTGTTAAAGCCCCAGACGACCAAAACCAAAGTATATTGATTGTCACAAGTATTAGTGATGCAAGTCTCAGGTTAAGACCAAATATACATCTACCCTGATTCAGATTCCTATAGACACATAGTCATACTACCAATGAGATTCTGAGGGGTCTATCCAGAGCGAAGCTGTTTCCGTACCATCGGTAAACACAACCTCCTATCACACTCGCATAAGTATCCAACACTTAAATATATGAGAACTATGCCGTTATGCTCCCACAACGCGCACAAGTGCAATACTAGTCTATTCTGCATATTGATGTCTAGTCTCGATAATATTACGACTAGAGATATTTAATGATTAAACCTTAGTGGATTAATATGTCTCATATCTTATTAATCTGGTACTAATCATATGGACTTTTATCATTTATGTATCTCGGTAATCCAATTACAAATGATAAAAGAGCACTTTCCTTTGTCACATAGTTTATTTGTACAACACACCATGCTCTGTACAAATAGTGATGTTATGGGTCATAATTGTCCAATAATCTCCCATTTGGCCTTTAGCCAATCAATCAAGTGTCATACACCTGAATTATGTACGGGTCGCTCAAACTTCTGCTGAGAAAACTACTTTCATCAGCGGATTTGCAAGATTATCATCTGATGCGATTTATTCGATCATCACATCGCCACGATGTATGATCCGACAAATCAGATGAAATAGTTGAAGTATATACTTGGATCGTTGATGAGACCGCGGTTCATTAGCCTGTACTGTAGCCTAGCTCAGCTGCTAACAAAAATACTCCTAATCTAATTAGGAATTTTATAAATCCAAAATTGCTTATTTTGCCTCCTCAGTTGCAGTAATATTCCGCTTTTGTTGTTTATTCGATAACAATATTTTGCTTGGAAGATTTCCAGCTCACTGTTCCGTTATTCAAACTATATAGTACCCTTATTATGACCTATAGTCATTTTGTCGGTTAGGAAACTTGCAACGGTGAACCCAGTCACTTCAAGTTCTCTTTCTCCATAGCTTAAGAAAGCATCCTTAGTTCGTCTAAGATACTTAAGGACGTTCTTAACATCAATCCAGTGACCATCATCTGGATTGGCCTGATTGTGACTCCATATGCTCAAAGCATATGAGACACCAGGTCGCGTACATGAATTTCAATGTACGAGTTCTCGGAGAGTGCCAACAACTTTTATATCTATCCCAGTAGATCCTTATTCCTAGAATAAATGTTGCCTCTCCCAAGTAGTCTACGAAGAATTTTCATGAAAGCCAAGCTTTCACCGATTGTATTATGGGAATGTCATTTCCAAGAAATGATATGTCATCATTATATAGGGCAATCATTGTCAGTGTGCTCCCATTAACCTTCTTATATACACAAGAATTTTATTCATTTTGGATTAAATCATATACCATTATGATCTTATCAAAACGTTATTTCCAAGAACGTAATGATTGCTTCAATCCATAAATGGATCGATTTAACTTGCAAACCTTGTTTGCATGTTTTGGCACGACAAAACCGTCAGGTTGCTGTATAAAACATCCTAAAAAATGTTTCCGTTTAAGGAAAGCGATTTTGACGTTCCGCTGCCATATTTCATAAATGAAAGATGCAGCATTAGCAAGCATTATCCGAATGGATTTAATTATGGCAACGAGTAAAAGGTTTCGTCGTAGTCGACACCATGTTGATGACGATACCCTTTCTGTACAAGCCTAGTTGTGTACATTTGTATGTTGCCATTCATGTATGTCATTTTTTGAAGACACATATAGAACCATTAGGCACAATGCCTTCTGGTACAACAACCAATGTCCAAACTTGGTTGTATACATGGAGTCCATTTCGGACTTCATGACACTTTGCCATAAAAAAAGTCGATACCTTGTATCATTTCCTCATACGTAGCCGGTTCATCTTCCTCAATAAGATTGATATCTACATGAGGTGAGATCAGAAACCCATACCTCCCAGGTTGTTTTCTGACTCTCTCCGACTTACGTGGTTCTTGTGTATTCGAAGATTATTGGTACAGTTTCATCCCTGATGAACTGTTGGTGTTCCATGAGGACTCGGTGCCTGGAACAGTATTACTCCGATTTTCATCGAGTTTTACTTTCCTCCCACTTACCACTGGATATAGGAATTCCTCTTAGGAAAATCGCATGGAGAGCAACAATTGAATTGTTCTCTTGTGAGTTGTATAAGTACTATACTTTGTTTCCCTAGGACAACCTACAAATAGACACTTATCCGATTTGGGTTCTAATTTGGTACCATCCAAATGTATCCAAATGTATGCCCAGCATTCCCAAATCTTCAGGAATGTGAAACCCGATTTCTTTCATGTTCATATCTAATATGAAGTCTGTCTAACAGATTTTCATGGAATCTTATTCAAAATAAGTATTGCACTGTTTAATGTGTATCCCTAGAAGGAAATTGGTAGCTCATAGCGACTCATCATTAACCTTACTATGTCCGACAAAGTTTGGTTTCTCAGTTCGGACACACCGTCAAATTGAGGTGTTTCGGGAGGAGTCCACTGTGAAATAATACCATACTCTTTCAAGTAATCTGAAACTTATATGTTTAAGTATTTTACACTATGGTCCGACCGTAATGTTTTTAATACTTTTATCGGTCTGTCTTCTTACTACGTGTCGAAACTCTTTGAATTACTCAAAAATTTCTGACTTATGTTTCATAAGATACACATAACCGTAACGCGATGCCACATCCGTAAAGGTTACGAAGTATTCATATCCACTTCTAGCCTATCTAGATATGGGCTCACTTACGTCACTATGAACGAGGGCGAACAGATCGGTGGCATTTGCACTTTTACCAAGTAAAAGGTGTTTTACGCAGTTTGCCTAACAAACTAGATTCGTAGACATCATTTGAATTAGAATCAAATCCATCCTAGTACCCACTCTTCGAAAGTGTGGATATACGAGTCTTGTTAATGTGTCCCATACAACAATGCCACAAATAAGTCTCATCTGATTAATTCAGTTTGAGCTATTTGTTTGTCATGTTATATGTATGAGATTAATTTATATTATAAATATAAATATTGTTATTCACATCTAATGTGCTTATCTCAATATCATCTTTATAAATAAAACACTTAGTGTTCTAAAATATAAAGGTATACCCGCAACGAGTTATACTTGATATATAGATAATGTTTCTAGTCAAACTAGGTACATTATAACAGTTTCCTAGTTTAAGTACATGCCCAAAGGGCAGTTCTAAAACTTAGGTTTCTACTGTTAAAACAGCGACTCTCGTCCCGTTTCCAACTCATAGGTCGATCTCAACTGAAGCCAGTCTCCTGCTAATCAGCAGATCTCACACATCAGTACATATGCTTATGTACCACATCCAGTATCTAAAATCCAATTTTGAAACTAATAGTGAATATGTTTATGACAAACATACTTAGAGCCGAAACCTTGCCCTGCCTTCACTTCTTTCATGTCTGTCTTGTCCACACGGCAGTCACGCTTCCGGTGACCCCGTTTGCCACAGTTTAGGCAGACATCTTGGGATATGTCATTTGTCTTCCTAGAAGACTGTGACGATTTTGCCTTTGCCCATTATAGAAGCTCTGGCTCTGCCTCTGCCTCCTTGAGCATAGCATCAACTCTCTAAGAGTTTTTCTCTTAGTTCATAATGAACCTGCCTCAACATTCGGGCAGAGACTATAAGATCAAATCTTTGGATGTCTCGGCCACATAGGTAATGCCCAGCTAACCTAGCTGATCGATGACAATAATCATCTGCGACACCTTGTGCTCGTCAGATGTACCCTCTGACATGCGCGAGCGAAAGAGCATCTTTTACAATTCGTACTTCTAAGATCTAAGTATAGATCTATGAAGATCCTTCAATTTTAATATCATACTATAAAGATCTAATCCTTAGTTCTGACGAAGATATTAAGGAGTCATTGCGGCAATTATAAAGATTGAGCACTAAAGTTATCATCACCATGAGTCTTCCAAAGCTCATGCTCTACTATTTGCTCAACTCCGGGATCAGGCCCGAGATGTCACTCTATCAAATAAAGTAATTCTCGGTTCCCTGGACTATCCTGAGGTTCTATTCCCAATTTGAAAAATTGAAGCCGCTTAAAGACATTTTCACCCAGGATTATGTTTTAAACGCTAATCTTTCAGTTATCTTGATTCTAATAGTCCAACTATCCAATCAACGATTTCGGGTACAATCGAATATAATAATTACTATAGTCTAACTATATAATCAATTATAATTGATCGGTTATATTCAAATATATTGATTACTATAATCCAATTTATATAATCAACTATAAATGAAGTAGTTTGAATACAGTCTAACTGTTTAATTAAAACAACAATTGAATATTAGTCCAACTAATATATTTATATTTTAAATAATGACGAAAAATGAAATGAGCGCTTATTGGCAAGTATCTAAACGAAATTGCAAATTTAATACTTGCCTCCCACTATTTTTCGGCGAGCCTCTAACCCTATGTGGAGTACTCGGGAAACCTAGTTTCCTAGTGGGCTAGGATCCCGTTAAATAACACACAACCTTGACTTTGGCCAACAAGCTGTATGATATTTAACTAGGTAGATCTCTAAGATCAATTATATCTCATCCAATTCCTAGATCCAGTAGGTGGACATCCAAGTCCGAAACATATATCCAATATATGCCAATATATCCAATATATTCCCTAACCTTTTTCCTCTAAATAAACTAAGCCTTGGCTTTGGCTCAACAAGCTTAATGATTCTAGTTAAGCGTGACCCACTGACAATGGAAAGCTTCGTAATCGAGGCCGATGAACAAGAAGTGACCTTGAATTTGGCCAACAAATCACAACTTGCCCAAGGCGTAAGATATGGAACAAAGCCTTCATGATTCAAACACATCCGTGATGGGCAAAGGTCTTGAATTTGGCCAACAAACCAATGTCAATCTTGGATCTTGAGAGAGAATCACTCAATGGAAGGAAATCGCCTAATATTTGTTGAAGGTTTTTCGTGTAAATTGGCAACCAATTTATTATCTTTAATTAGGTCTCATCATACACCCTTAAGCATGCATTCTAAAAGCATAATGAGGCGCGGTAAATAAATTAATAATGATATGCGGATGGATATCTCACAAATTGTTCTTAGAACAAATCACTCAATTTCCTCTCTCCCGCTATCACTTTTCATTATTCCACCCAATTGCATAATACTTCTAAAGAAACCTCATTTACATTGAGGGGAATAGGTGAGAAGAGAATTACAAAGAATCGAGAGATAAAGGCTGGACACGCAGGTCCAATTTAATAAATTCTAAATTTATTACAATAATTTCCAAAATTGCCCTCACCCATCTAATATCCATCTGATATACATTATTCATACATCACATCCATGTATTCACACAAAGTATGTTATCAATAAATCTAATCCAATTAATTAATCTTTAATTAGTGACCATCCAATGTTCAAACAACGATTTGATTTGCGCGAGTCCAACTCATTTTAAGAATTAGTACTCAAAGTGCGTATTCTTGAATTATATCGAACTACAATTTTAAATCCAATTTAATTTGTATTCAATACTAATTCTTATTTAATTCCAAATTAAATAATTACACTTTTGATGTGCCTTTACGACTTAGATTCCAAATCTAATCTTAATGGGTCTCAAAGCCCAATTAACATCCAATGTCAATTTAATTAAAGTCCAATGGGCTTTTAATTAATTCATAAGGCATGGGCTTTGGCCAATATGGGTCAAACCCAATGCCAAGGCCCAATAAAGGAATCACCCTATTTGCCATAAAATTAATTTTGGCCCATTAGGCCCAATTAAAATTTTAAAGGCTCATTTATCATATTTGGACTTTATGGAAATGGTTTTAGGCCCAATTGGATCCAACCAATTATCCTAAACCAAACTTGGCCCAACCAAGCCCATTAAGCCCAAATACAACAACATTAGCCCAAATCAAAATTAAAGGCTAACTTATTTAATCACAATATTTCAAATATCACAATTATTTAATTAAAGTGTATTAGCCATAATTAATTAGTTAAATTAATATTTCCAAAATACCAATTTACATAATTAATCATGCTTAATTATTTTCAATACATGTCTAACACAATTGAAGCAAAATCAACCTCATTTCATGCTCACTAAGTCACGGCAATCATGGGATTTATATAGCTGATTTTGATTTCAATCCAATTAAATCACAAATCAATATACTCATGCATTTTAAACACATCCAATTGTCTAAAATTCAAAAATCACCATGACTTTAAAAGGTCCAAACTCCCGGCCAAGCATATAGATTTGGGGAAAATTAATCCAATTAATTTTACATAAAATTGATCATGCATAACTCTAAGTTATCATTATCTAAGCATACTCAAACAAACAATTTGATTAAATCATGATCAAATCAAAAATACCCAAATTCAAGATTAAGAACCCTAATTTCATTTCATGCTTAATTTAGGCTATGATACCATTGTTGGGTTCTCTAAGAACAAAATCCAAGATCATTAAGCATAAAATGATGTGAATACGCAAAGAAGTAGCGGAAATACTTACATTGAACGGATTGGATGTAGGTGGGGAGTTCAAAACTTTTCCTTTGAGAAGTTGCTCCAAGCTTTCTTTGAATTGTATGTTGAGCTTCCAAGCTTGTTCTTGAATTCCAAACTCAAGGGTTAGTGTCCCTAACACCTTTGAATGACTCCTTTGATGTGCTAGCATACATGATTTTTGAATAAAAAATCATCAAATGTGAACCCTAGGTTCACGCCACTTTGAAAGAAAAAAGGAGGAGAGTTTCGACACTTGGCCTTGAGAGAGAGAGAAGTGTTTTCTTATTTTGTAAAAATTATGTAATTGATTTCCAAAAATAATTAGCTATTACCAAAATCCAAAATTGGTAAAAGTCATTCCAAAATGACAAAGAGTGTAAAATAAGCAATCACCAACTTCTATCACCATAAAGTAACAAAGTTGACTAGTGATATGACTTGTGTCTGGGCCCCACTTAAATTCAAAATCCGAGTGGGCCCGCAAACACATTTCGGGCTCGGGTTCGTTAATTCCGAATTAACAAATTTTCTGTTGCGACTTAATTAAATCAAATTTAATTAAATAATAATGCCTAGCAAAATTACTATTAAAGTCGCTCGCGAATTAATTCTAAATTAATTCGTTCACCCGAATTAAAATCCAATTTTAATTCCGTTATGAAATCTAATTTCATTTAATATATCGAATATATTATTTAATTGTTTAATTCCAAATTAATCGTTCTCTCTCTTTTATAGAATTTTATCCCAGATAAATTCTTACCGTAATTAATCATAGATTAATTTTCTCTCTCTACTAATTAATCCCAAATTAATTATGTTTGAGTCAAACGTCATCGGTGAATCTTCGGGAAGCGACCCATGAGATCCCTGGATATGTTGGCAGTAAATCCGATCATCAGACTATCCGAACACGTGCATCCGGGTACCACGTTCTTACAGATTTACAAGACATGGTTGGGTTCTAGCAAAGCACCGTGCCTACCCAATTCTCCAGAAATATTCTTTAAGGAATATATAATCTATGTCAGGCGTAGTATAAATAGTATTGCATATTACGATCCAGTATTGATATCACATGCTAGACATAAGGCTGGAATTGTGTCTGCCCCGTACGAAGCATATATCGGATCTCTGGTAACTAGTCTCTATAATCGGATAATCATGACCTAGTCATATTATCCCGATGACTGCAGTACTAAAGAGTACTAGTTCCGTATCCTACGTGATCATCATCTCCATATGACCGGAGTGATACTTCCATCTTGACATCACACCCAATACACTACGATTCTCAATATACCCAGAAGAGGCGTACATAGAACCTGTTAAAGCCCCTGACGACCAAAACCAAAGTATATTGATTGTTGCAAGTATTAGCAATGCAAGTCTCAAGTTTAGACCAAATACATCTACCCTGATTCGAATTCCCATAAATACATAGTCATACTACCAATGAGATTCCGAGGGGTCTATCCAGAGCGAAGCTGTTTCCGTACCATTGGTAAACACAACCTCATATCACACTTGTATAAGTATCCAATACTTAAATATATGAGAACTATACCGTTATGCTCCTACAACGCGCACAAGTGCAATACTAGTTTATTCCGTATTATCGATGTCCAGTCTCGATAATACTACGACTAGGGATATTTAATGATTAAACCTGAGTGGATTAATATTGTCTCATATCTTATTAATCCAGTACTAATCATATGGACTTTTATCATTTATGTATCTCGGTAATCCAATTACAAATGATAAAAGAGCAATTTCCTTTGTCACATAGTTTATTTGTACAACAACACCATGCTATGTACAAATAGTGATGCTATGGGTCATAATTGTCCAACAATTTGGTCTTAACCTGAGACTTGCATCGCTAATACTTGTGACAATCAGTATGCTTTGGTTTTGGTCATTCAGAGCTTTAACAGGTTATGTGTACGCCTCTTCTGGGTATACTGAGAATCGTAGTGTATTGGGTGTGATGTCAAGATGGAAGTATCACTTCAGTCATATGGAGATGATCACGTAGGATACAATATTGGTACTCTTAAATGCTGCAGCTATCGGGATAGTATGACTAGGTCATGATTATCTGATTACAGAGACTAGTTGTTAGTGATCCGATATATGCTTCGTACGAGGCATACACAATTCCAGCCTCAGGCCTAGCATGTGACATCCGATACTGGATCGTAATACGCAATACGCAATACACTGTATACTACGCCTGATAAAGATTGTATATTCTTCGTTGAATATTTCTGGAGAATTGGGTAGGCACGATGCTTTACAAGAAGCCAACCATGTTTTGTAAATTGGTAAGAACGTGGTACCAGGTACGCACGTGTTCGGATAGTCCGACAACCAGATTTACTGCCAACATATCCAAGGATCTATTGGGTTGCTTCCCAAAGATTCACCAATGACATTTGAATCGAACAGAATTAATCTGGAATTAATTATGAGAGAGAAAATTAATTTGGGATTAATTATGGCAAGAATTAATCTGAGATTAATTATCAGAGAGAAGATTAATCTGGTATTAATTGTGTCATGAATTAATCTGGGATTAATTCGTGAAGAAGAGAGAACGCAATTAATTTGGAATTAATCGGTAAAATAAATTTAATAGTTAAATTAGATTTTTCTATTTAATTTATTTATTTGGGCTAAAATAATATATGGGATATATTAATTGAAATCAGATTTCAACACGGAATTAAAATTGGATTTTAATTCAAGCGAACGAATTAATTTGGAATTAATTCGTAGTGACTTCCGTAATAATTTTGCTAGGCATTATTATTTAATTACGTTGCGACAGAAAATTCGTTTAATCAGATTAAATGAAACCGAGCCCGAAGTGTGTTGTCTAATCCCACTTGAATTTTGAATTTAAGTGGTGTGACCCACTACCTCACATCAATTGGCAATCCATTTGTTGGAAGTTGTTGGGAACCATAATTGGTTTTTTAATAACACACACCTACCAAGTCCACTTTAATATATATATATATATATATATATGTTTGTTTGTTTTTGGAAAACAAGTGGTGGAACTATTCATCATCTTCCTACTTCTCTCCTTGGCCGATTGTTATACCCTTTGGAAGGGAAATTTTTCTTTCAAAATTTGTTCTTGCTAGCACATAAGGAGTCAACTTAAGTGATAGGGAAACTCACCCATGAGTTTTGAACAATAAAGAAAGCATGGAGCTTCCGAAATACAATGAAAAAGTTTTGAATCTCATCTGATCAATGTGAGTATTTCCGCAACTCCCTTTGATTTATTCACACACAATCAATCTTAGTGATCTTGTGGCATGTGTAGGACACTAACAATGGTATCTAGAGCCATCCTAAGCTTGATTTGAAATTTAGGGTTTATATACTTTATTTGGAGATTTTGTGTTTTAAGCATGATTTTTCCAAATTGGTAGTTTGGTTATGGTTGTATGATGATGAATTGGATTTGTGCATCATTGGATTTGAGATAAATTGATTAGATCAAAAATCCTCAAAAATCCATCATGGCCGAAAATAATACCCTAGGGTTTCTCATGATGATTTTTGATTTTAGACAATTGGATGAGTTTAAGGCATGAAATGAATATTAATTATTGGTTTAATTGGATTGAAATCAAAATTGGATGTTAATTCAGGTTAATTGCCGTGAGTGAAGCATGTTATAGAATTGATTTTGCTTCAATTTGTGTTGGACATGAATTGGAATTAATGAGCATGATTAATTGGATTAATTACTATTTTGGAAACATTAGATTAATTGATTGATTGTGGTAATTGCACTTTAATTAAAATTATGTGATATTTGGAATGTTATATTAATTAAATTAGTCTTTAAAATTGGATTGGGCTAATTTTGTTGTAATTGGGCTTAATGGGCTTGGTTGGGCCAAGCTTGGTTTTGGACAATTGGATTGGATCCAAATTGGGCCCAAAACCATTTCCATAAAGTTCAAATATAACTTTTGGGCCTTTTAATATTTAATTGGGCCTAATGGGCCAAAATTGATTTTATGGCAAATGGTGATTCCTAATTGGGCCTTGTCATCTTGGATTGGATCCATATTGGCCAAAGCCCATGCCTTAAGAATTAATTAAAAGCCCATTGGGCTTTAATTAAAAGGTAGTGGATATAATTGGGTCTTTGAGACCCATTTAGATTAGATTTAGAATCTTTGATGTATTATGTAATAAGGTGTTTCCAGCCTATTATCTCTATTATATTTGTATTTCTCATTCTCACCATTCCCCTCAATGCAAATGAGGTTTCTTTGATGTATTATGTAATTGGGTAGAAGTATGA
>SKCR01000631.1:0-29079 GCA_019454045.1 Zanthoxylum bungeanum | reverse complement strand
AGCGGCTATGTTTTGGTTATGATTTTTCACTTGAAAACAGCCCCAAGACACCACAAAATGTTCCCAAAAAAAAAACTGGATTAAAATGAAACCAAACCGAGTTCCGTTTCACCAAGTAAATGGGTGACAATGAGCAAAAATAATGCTCATTGCCGTGAACAACAAGAAAGAGATGAAGATGAAGATTTGTTCGACACCACAAAGTCTTTCGAACTATATCTCGTTACCAATGAAAACTTGTGTGGGAAAGACTCAGAAAATAATCCCTAAACGATTTAGAGATTTAAACACACTTGATATTTTATTTTTAATTTCTTCTTTTTCTTTCCTTTTGGTTTGTCTCAACTTTTGAGAGAGAATGAACAAGAAGAAGATGGAGGCTAGGGTTAGAATAAAAAGCTTAAGCAAAAAGAAAAACAATATTCATTTTTATACTTAGGGTTTAATTTTACAAAATAAAATAAAATCCCTTCCTTTTTCCTCCATCAAAAAATCGGCCAAGCCTTTATTTTCTTTATTAATTTTGTAACATGCAATATTAATTTCCGTAATGGAATTATATGTTACAAAACTAAATAGTTATTACCTTTCAAAAAGGTGTAATACTAAAATAAAGCCAATGGTTTCCAAAACCCAAAATTTGGAAATTCCAAATTTAGCCTTACATTAATTTATATCTTTATATAATTTAATACATGTGATTAAATATCAAATATTTAATAAAACCATATATTAAACTTTTAACATATAGTTCCAAGTGTGACAAAATAATATTATTAATCATATTAATAATATTTATACATTTGTGAGTATATAATTGGACTATCTAATTATATAGTATATCGAGCTAGCACGGGACCAAATGGACCTACGATTCCAAGCTCCAATAATCTCGAAATATTAATTAAGCTCTTAATTAAATATTCCAAACTATTAACTCCGGGTTATTCCACTGAAAACCCGAAGTTGCACTCTTATTGCCGCAGATGATATATTAAGCCGAACCAAGTCGGTGTCCATCGATATAGTCACTACATATAGATTAACCCTTCATAAGTATCTCGTAATTAGAGCTGGGTCATTAATGTCCGTTATACACCTCTAATTATTTTTACCTTAAGTACCATTGATTCTCTAATGAATGATTTATTCATAACGATTATGAATTTTAATTTTTCTATTCGTAATAGAAAGACTTGAGCGCTCTAACCGTTCAATTACAGAATCAACCCTTAAGAAAGTTACTCCTCTACTTCTCGCAAGAAGGAGTGAACTACATATCTATGTAAAACGTTCCCAGCTACACAATAGACCATGCCCCCAAAGTACGTAGCTATTGGTCGGGACTGCTACACCAACCTAACCTTTGTAAATCAAAGGACATAGCCTACCATGCAGTAGTTCATAGTACACTCATGATTAAGATCAATCCATATATGACCATCTAGTAGATCGAAATTACTTTCTTTGTTTAACATATGTTATAAGAATGTCATTTCCATCTAGGTCTAGTACTATATGATCACATCATACAAGGTGCCTCAATTCTCTTGTCTCTACATGGACGATTCCGGATCAAGGTTGCCATACAAATATAGAATGGACCGCAGCTATAGATAAACCACAAATAAAATACCCGCTTTGTTTGCTCTCTATGGACTATTTAAGATTACTAACTTCAGACTTAAATCCTCTTGTGTATGACACTCATACACTAAGTTTGAAGGCACATAAGTAATCTAGGGTATTCAAGATAATTTATAATATGCGAAAAATAAACAAACACTTTGATAAATGAATAATGCATCATTTTATTTCAAAACACATAAAGCCGTTTACATTACATGTAGCTCTAGGGCATACATCCGAAAAATCTCCCACTTGCACTAAAGCAAATGGGACATGTCACGTAATCCTAGACCATCTAGGTGACCTTCAAATACTTTAGCCGACAAGGTCTTTATAAACAGATCAGCCAGATTCTCTGCGGATGCAATCTTTATGACGGTAATGTCTTCTCTCTACACTATCTCCCTGATGAGATGATATTTCCTCTCTATATGCTTTCCATTCTTATGGCTTCTTGGTTCTTTGGAGTTTGCCACTGCACCACTATTATCACAATAAAGTGTGAGTGGTCTATCCATATCTGAAACAACTTCCAGATCTCCCAAGAATTTACAGAGCCAGACCGCTTCCTTAGCTGTTTCACAAGCTGCTACATATTCAGCCTCCATAGTGGAGTCAGCAATGCAAGATTGCTTTATACTCCGCCATACTATAGCCCCACCACCTAGGGTAAACACTGATCCATATGTTGATTTCCTAGAATCGACATCTGTCTGAAAATCAGAGTCCCTATACCCCCTTAGGATCATATCCTCACTAGAATATACAAGCATATAATCTCTCGTTCTCTTAAGATACTTGAGAATGTGTTTCACAGCCACCCAGTGATCCAATTCTAGGTTCGACTGAAACATACTGACTACTCCCACTGCAAAACAGATGTCCGATCTCGTGCATAACATAACATACATGAGACTACCAACTGCTGAGGCATATGAGATATGTCTCATTTCCTCAACATCTTGATGTGTCTTAGGAGACTGTTCCTTCGACAAATGAATTCCATACCGATAAGGTAAATTGCCTTTCTTGGAATTCTGCATCCCAAATCGCACATGGATCTTGTCGATATAATATGCCTGAGACATAGCTAACATTCGTTTCTTGCGATCCCGAAGTATCTGAATCCCAAGAACATAACTGGCCTATCCTAAATCTTTCATTTGGAATTTGTTAGCTAGCCAGGTTTTCACATCTAATAATATCTTTACATCATTCCCAATGAGGAAAATATCATCGACGTATAAAATAAGAAAAACCACCTTCCCGTCAATGACGCGCTTGTATATACAAGGCTTATCAACATTCTGCACAAAATCATAAGACTTGATCGTGGTATCAAATCTTATATTTCAAGATCGAGATGCCTGCTTAAGTCCATAAATGGACTATTACAGCCTGAAAACATTTTGCTCTTGACTTTGGGCTATGAACCCTTCTGGTTGTACAATATAGATACTCTCATCAAGATTTCCATTCAAGAATGCAGTCTTGACGTTCATTTGTCAAATTTCATAGTCGTAATATGCAGCAATGGATAGAAGAGTGCGGATGGATTTGAGCATGGCTACTGGCGAGAAAGTTTCCTCATAGTCAACTCTCTCTTTCTGGGTATAACCCTGGCTACTAGCCTAGCCTTGAAGGTCTATACCTTCCCATCTGCTCCCTTCTTCCTCTTGTAGATCCAATTGAAACCTATGGGTTTCACCCCATCAGGTTGGTCTACAAGTTCCCAGACTGAGTTGGAGTACATGGACTCCATCTCTAGGTTCATGGCTTTGAGCCATTCCTCTTTATCAGAATCATCCATTGCACTACGATAGGTCAATGAATCATCTACACCATCGCTGGATGCGACAATTTATGCCTCTCCAACCCCAAGGTATGGATGAGGTTGTCATACAACCCTCCCACTGCGTCTAGGTGGTTGATCATTCTGACGAACTTGCATCTGACGCTCAGATGTCGAAGGTGCTATGTATTTATCAACTATCGTTGACGATGGTGTGCTGGTCGAACCAGCAAGTAACTTATCGAGTAACATTTTACTTAGAGGCTTGAACTCCCTCATATAGTCCTTGTAAGCATTGCATTTTTGCATGAGGCCAATGATGAGCCTCATATGGAGGCACTACCTGAAAAGTTATGGAAGTCGCGGGAAACGAATGCCGCAAGGAAAAACTCCAAAATTAGCACCACATTGGATTCAGACTCACTAGCCAGCCTCAGATTCGCTCAGTCAGTTTATGTTTCAAACCTTAGCCTCGGCCCAAAACCCCTGCTACCCATGAAAGCCCATACAATCCATGCCCATGCCAAACACCACACAAAGCCCATGCAGCACACGCCCAAGGCCCATGAAATCCACTATGCATGCCCAAATAAAGGAAAACCCCATGCAATTCACATGTGCAAATCCCCTCAAACCACTTTCCAATCTAACAAGATATGAAATCCAATGCATTCCACATGCTAAAATCCCCTCAAATCACTTTCCAATTTGGTGAGATTTTGAAATCCCATCCAATTTAACAAGAGATTGTATCCTAAAATAAGATATTCCCCCAAATCAATGTGATTTATTTCCATGATTTGGAGATCCCTTGTCATTCTAAAAGGGAGCAATCACCAAACTTGAAAGGGGACTCTCTTTTCTTACCTTGGGCGTGAACAACAAGAAAGAAACCCTAGACTTCTTCTTCTTCTCATCATTGAATCATCAACCAAAAAATCCCCAGCCACCGAAAACAACAAAACAACAAAACCGTGAACCAACCACCATCACTGAGAAATAAAAAAAAAAAAAAAAACAACCAAAGCCGTGAAACCCAAAACAGCCCTGAAACCGTGAAACAAACACCAAGAACCAGCCAACCAAAACAGAAACAACAAACCAGCACCGAGAAAATAACAAACCAGTATACTATGGTGATGACTCCCTTGAGTTTGTTTGCTTTTGATGTGTTTTGACAAATTTAATGAATTGAAACGATTGGGCTAAATTAGTTGGTTAGAAACATGTCAAATTACTTAATTTTGGTTGTTAATTGTGAAATTGAAAGAAACTAATTTGATAAAAAAAAAATTTGGGGGAAACGGCTGAACCCTAAGATTTGTGAATGTTAAAATTTGAGATGGGTTAGTTTAGGTATTTAGATGCCTGATGTAAATGCTATTTTGATCTATGTGCTATGTGTCGCTTGGAACTTCCAAGAAGGAAATGACCCACTTGGCCGAATTTAATGATTGATGGATGAATGTTTTGGTACTGGTTTAAAGAGAGTTGGGTGCTCACTTTTGGGCGTGTGTGGCTGTGAGGTTTGGTATGAAGATGGGTGTTAATTTATGAATGTTAGGTATATTATTTGTGACAAAAATAATGGATATTCATAGAATTTATTGGTTATTTCATATAAGCCAAGTTGGTATTTCTATAACGTTCGGTTTCGTCGATAAGCAAGCATGTGCTAGCGAGTGCTTATAGAGTCATAACATAAATGAATTAAGAATCGCTTAAGTACTAATGTTTAAAGCATTTTGAGAGGATAAAGTGCGAGTATCTTTATGATTATGTATGTGTTTGGCATTTGCGAAGGTATATTGTGATGAATTAATACATGAATTTAGACATATATGTGTAAATAGATTATAAGTTTATGCTTGAGATATTGTAGAAGCATAAGTGTAAGGGGTATAAAGAAAAGTAATTAAAAGAGCGTTAGGAATGAATGGAAGCGTAATGCACCGAATATAACTGAGAAAAGTTTTCAGAATTGTAATTGAAAATGATTTTGAAATCTTGATAAAGATAAAGCTTAATAGTTGAAGTATGAATAAATGGTGTTATCTGTGTAATACATAATTAGTTTGTATGTATTTATAAAGTTGTGACAAATTGCAATGTAAATAAACATGAAATCAGTGATTAATGTTTATAGGTGTAAGCTTTAGAAGTGTCAATGCACATTATCACGAGCATAAACATATTTATATACATGTGTATGTGGATTGATTTGAGAATGAATTCAGTGTACTATAGATATGCATGAATGAACGCATGTACATGTATGATAGTATAAGGAATGCATGTGCATATTCATATGTTATGACTTTCAGAAGATGAGTTGAAGTTAAGAATATTTTTGAAATTCAAGTATTTTAAAGAATAGTTTTAAAAAGTTTTTTTTAAAAGAAGTGTATTTCAGAAAATATTTTTTACGGTTTTGAGAAACAGAATATGGTTTTATATTTTCGGGGTATGAGGGAAAAACACACCCCAGTATGTAACTTGAGACTCAGTTGGAATTGACGGAAACTATGGAATTGACGGATTCAGAGACATGTGCACATGTGGAGGACTGAGGGGACGCTCTCAGATCCTCGAGCAGGACTAGGGTTGACAGATTCCCGAAATTCTGGTTTTTGAGCTTGGGTGGTAGCATAGATCCGCACCCCAGCTCCAGATTGTGGCTTGGGGGACGGCGATACGTAACACCCCAAAGTCATGGATTTGTACTTCTGCCTCCAGATAGGCGTATGAGGGGACGACGATACGTAATGCCCTCATACGTCCAGTTTTTCAGACAGAGACAAAACTCAGAGAAAGTTTTCAGAGATACAGATTTCAGATAGAGACCTCAGTCTTCAGAAACAGTTTTCCAGATAAACAGTTTTTAGAAACAGTTTTTAGAAAACAGTATTTCAGAAAGACAGGTTTTATAAAGAGTTTCAGAATGCAGTTTTCAGAAAACAGTTTTTCAGAAAAGATTTTCAAAAGGGTATTTTATAAAAAGCATGGCATGATAAAATAGAATGTAACTCATGAGTTATGCATAAAAATCATATATTCTAGAAAATCATTTGAGGTGCATATAGTTGATAGTAACGCATGATAGCATTATTACGTTTATTTGCATATCATGTCTATATAAGTTGTATAAAAGTAACTTCTGATAAATGATGGCATGATTACATTTAACTGTATTTATGATTGATGATTGCATGAGTTGTATGTTTACATAAGAAAAATCCATTATGAATAATAAAGTATGATGATATAATTATATTTACATATGTATGCGTGATTGAAGATTGTGTAATGAAGTCTTATAGGAAGAATATCTCATAAATCCGATTTGATGATATTTCAATGAAATAAAAGAAAGATAATTATAATAAATGTCCAAACAAAACTAGCAAAGAGTAAGCATGTAAGAATTGAGAAATCAGAGTAGCGCAGCGAAAACGTGAAGAGACTTGATATAGTAATTAAGAATAGAGAAACTTAATGTTATGTTAAAAGTGACTAGGAAGTATATAGTAAAGAGAATTTTAAAGTATGTATGTGTGTGATCAGATAAAAAGATCAGTAACAAGTGACATGTTTGTAAATGGATAAGAATTATATAGTGACTAAGATTTCGTGAATATTGTATGACGACATAGATAGTTCAGGTTAATCTAAAAACAGGAATCAGGATTTAAGTATACGTATGAATAGTAAAGATATTGGTTGTAAGTAGTAAATGGTAAAAGTGAAAAAGAGTAAATGGTTAATTCTGATTTGGTAAATATTATATGGTTACGTTGACAGTTCAGGTTAATAACAGAATAAGATTCAGACTACGTGTGTTTGTCGCTCAAGGAATGAGCATAGTTACTTACTGAGTCTTATGACTCACACCACAACAATGTTTGAGTTTTGCAGGTTGGTGACCCGATCGGTCAACCATAGACTCCAGAGCTTGAGAAGCCGGATAGCAGCGTTGCAGTCAGCCAGTCACCAGGTTTTGGGAGTATCAGAGTCAAGTTGTATAAGTGTAGTTGTATAAGAAATTGAGTTGTATAAGTTATTTGTAAAAGTTTTTGTTTATACATATTTTCGGGCATGGAGCCCAATCATGTTATGTCTTAAGTTTATTGATTTAGTGTATACTATTAGTGTCGGGCCCTATAGGTTGTATTGAGGTGCTGGACTTTGATCCAGGTTGCATGACTTTTAGTAGAGGTTATGCCGAATTTTTGGCAGAGTCAGAGGCTTATGGAGTCAGGGTTAGCCTGTCTCCTGCCGGTAACATCTCATCTTAGGCGGGATGTTACATATCTGCATATGCATGGTTATATTTTTTATGTCCGTTTACATTGCATTGATGATTATGCATGTTATTATCCCTTGCGGTATATCGGATGGAAACCTAGACGTAAATTCCAAATCCGAATCCGAATGGACGGTAGTGTGGTCTGTACTTGGGATGCAACTCCACGTACCACTTGGGAAATATTCATATATACGTGATTAACCCCCTTTTTGTTTGCTATTTATTTATCGACGCTTTCCCGCTTATCTTTGTTTATTATAGTTTTCGTTACCGCATCTTGTACTTCTTAATTTAATATGCTTTTTTGAACTATGTTATTGCGGTTATTTTTTTGATTGGGTATGTTATTATGTTTTTTTATTCACTTTTTTGCATGAACTGCATTAAGACTTGACTATACCATTGTGTGAACCCGTCCATTATACTGGCATAAGTAAGGGACCATTTCGAACCCAACGGTTTGAGGTCTTCCATTGCGAGGGGTGAGTGCGGCCTTAAATCTTTTCCCAATTCACACTGGGTGGCGACTCCTTTATTCTCTGGTTTATTCCCCCGCGGGCTATTCCGTACTCTCTATGAGCTGCGAGCCCAACAGTGTCGTGGTCACCGAACATCATAGGCATAGCGGTAAACCCCGCTTCGCTCCTACAGATGGCGACTCCACTGAGGATAGAGAATCGGCCCCGAAAAATGCCTTGTAGTGTTTGTGGCTTTGGTTTTGGTTAACCAAGTCTCATATATTTTGCATACCCTTTTACCCCGATGTCGTCATGTATCGTGAAGTCACTTTCACTCAAGGCGGCGGATCGTTATGTGATGATAACCATCACTCGTTGGCACGTACCCTAGGGTAGAAAAAAGGCGCGCTCACTTGGTCGCTCGAACCCTTGAGTGGGGAGACCTAATTGCGAGCAACTCTTCGCCGATGAGAGCCTTATCCATACCATTGTAAGCCCATATATGAACCATATTTATATGTCCCATAGAAGCTACCCCTATGCTTGTGTTTGAGACCATTATCATTTGGATCCATTTGGGCCTCTCGTCATAGGATACGAACTTGTTGGGCCACTTAAACTGAGACGAGTTTGTATCTTATGATGATTGAGCCAAAAGTTTTCAAAATGACGATGGGCCACCTTGTGTTTGGGCCTCTATCATTTGAAGTTATTTAGCCACATTATCGCAAAAGTGTAAACCTGTTGGGCCTTTTCAACTGGGACAAGTTTACACCTCGCGATAATCTAATTGAACACTTTAAAATTATAATAGGCCAACTTGTATGAAAACATTGATGGGCTTAGAAGGTCCAAACGTGATCCGAATATGCAAAAAGCATGAGTCCGATATCTACACTGGCTTTCATCCAGGAAGGGTACGCCTTGTTATGGAATATTTGTATACTTTTGGATATCTCCAAGTCCATCCCCACAACTGTGATTTCTAAGGGCCCAATTCATCGTTTCTGGATAATGGCACGATCCCTATAATAGGCTTAGTCAATATTGTAAATAGGCGATCTTTGTCTGTTACCGATGAAAAGGGACTGAGGTAGCCAAGGTTCACCCATGTAGCATAGGAGAGAACGATTTTGTGTACCCCACATTGGTGCATAAAATAAGCCATACCTAGGACATAAATGGACTTACCACAAGTGTGGGAGGAATAAGGTCGGAATGATATATGCTGTTTTGATAACCACATACATCTCATGTGTCTCATGCATACACGCATCATGTTAACCCCTTTATCTTAAAAGCCATCATAAATATCCGTTGGGTTAGAGAAGAAGGAAGACTTGTCAAAAAGAGGTTAGCAAACATGGATGCGTTAGGCAGTGAAAATTCCCGCATGGATCAATTGGAGTCCAACATCATCAAAATTACTGAGCAACTGCAAGCTTTGACCAACGCTATGGCTAATCTGACAGTACCCCGCATCGTGGGAACATAAAACAATGAGGATGGAAGGCGTGAGGAGCCCCCAAATAGGGCGAGCGAAGAAATCCATGTTTTTGATGATGAGATGGCTGAATATGCCGCATGAAGGATAGCCGGGTCTCAGGAAGAGTTACAGAAACTCAGAGAACAAGTAGTGTCAGTTACCCGCAAGATGAAGGGAAAACATGAAGATCTATTAGACTATGATGCGATGAATTTTGAAGAACAGCTACCTCCCCAGTTTAAGATGCCTGACAGGGCCAAGTTCAACGGAAACGAAGATCCTAGGATCCATCTCCGACAATATGTTTCAATGACGAGTTCAGTGTGTTTGTCGAAGCGTCAGGTGCAGAAGATGCTCAGAATGTCACTGGAAGGGGCGCCCGTAGCATGGTATCATGCCCTGGGGAAAAAGGTCAGGGATGACTAAAGAGTATTAGCAGAGGCCTTCTTGAACCAATATGTCACGGACCTGGAGATAGACATGTCGCTCCGTGACCTAGAAAACACCAAACAGAAGCTAGAGGAGAACTTCAAAGATTATGTGAATCGCTGGAGAATCCAGCTCTTGAAGGTGCATACACGGCCCTCATAGAAGGACCAAATTAAGATGATCATTAAGGGCACCAAAACCTCAATTTATAACAAGCTGAGAAGGATGACCTCCACGATTAGCAACTTTCAACAGTTAAGAGAAAATGTCATGCGTATCGAGGAAGAGGAAGCCGAGAACAGAAAGTTTTACGGCCGGAATAGAAAGACCATTGAGGGGCCTTCAGAGACCAAGCCCACTCCTTCTGAGGTCGCCGCTATCAAAAACAGGCGATTCTCCAATTTTGGTAAACCTTTCTCAAAGGTGTTTGAAGAGCTGAAGAGGTACGGACTCCTAAATCCCTTAGAACCTAAACCACTTCCAAACCCTATGCCACACTACCTCGACCTAAACCTATACTGTTACTTCCATCAGCAAAAAGGCCACAAAACTGACAACTGCACCCGCCTTAGGCATGAGATCCAAAACCCGATTGACACCCATAAGATACCTGACCCAGAAAAAGAACAATCCATCACACACAGAAACCCTCTACCTACCTACATGATCAACTCCGGCCTACCCGAAAGCTTTGTCCTCCAAACTATTAACCACCAAGCTTTCTGCATGGGGATATGAGACATCAGTAGTGAAGATAAAACAGAGCAGAAGAGAGATTTCTGGGAAAACTTATTGAGCAGTGACAAATAGGAGGTTGCAAAAGAGGAAAATAGATGGGAAGAAGAACTACTGCAGTTGGATAATCTTACGCTCGAAGAAAGCAAGAAGACAGAAGAAGAAGAGATTGTAAATTAGGAAGATGTTTATTTTCCTGACTGATTTAATTGTAATCCTCCATTTATTAATCATAAAGACATTGATTTTGCTTACTTGTTCGAGTATTTTCCTGTTAGTCTGCATCATAACACGCATGACATGGGCATATTTGACATTAACTCAACAAAGAAAAATGCATTTAATCTTGGTACATGTGAAAACCCCAAGAAAATTTCAATTGCAAGTGAGGCTACCTATGATGAGCGAAAAGAATTAGAGAGAATATTAATAAAATATGCAAAAGTATTCGTCTGGTCTTATGAAGACATGCCAGGAGTATACAAGGGTACTGCCCAGCACATGACAGCAACTTATCTGAACATGAGGCCAGTAAAACAGAAGCTTCGAAGAATGCGCCAGAATGGGCCGAAAAGGTTAGGGATAGAAGTGGATCCTAAAAAGATCAAGGTAATCACCGAGAGTCCCGCACCAAAGACATAAAAGGAAGTTAGAGCTTTTCTCGGGAAAATCTAGTATATCAGTCGATTCATCGCCAAGCTAACATCAGTATATGAGCCCATCTTCAAGCGATTGAGGAAGGACCAACCTATAGAGTGGAATAGTTAATGCTTGGATAAACCGCCCGTCTTGAGACCCCCAAGGTCGGGCAAACCCTTGGTGTTGTGTTCAGCCATAGAATCCGAAGCGCTGGGGGCAATGATTATACAGACATATAAGACAGGGGTGGTACATGCAGTCTACTACCTCAGTAAGAAAATGCTTCCGCATGAAGCCCGCTATCAAGAGGCGAAAAAAAAATCTGTTTGGCGGTTATATAGGCTAGATGGCCAAATTCATAGTCTGTAACATAGTATATCGATACGGAATGCCACATCACATAGTGACGGACAATGAAGTCCAATTTCAGAGGTACGAGATGAAGGCAGTGTTATCAGGGGAAATAGAAATACAATCAATGTGGGTACTAGCAGATGCAAGATTGCCTGAGCAGGAATGGGCCTCGCAGAGGTTCGAACAGCTAGCATTACTGGATGAGAAAAGGATAAAGGCCAGCTATACCAGAAAAGGTTGGCCAGGGCATTCCACAAGAAAATACGTCCCACCAAGATCAGAGAAATGGATCTAGTGCTCAAGCAGTCAAAGTCACTGATAATGGACTCGAAGGGAAAGTTTATGCCCAATTGGGAAGGGCCCTACCTAGTCAAGAAGGTGATGAGGAATGGGACAGTGAGACTGTCAAATTTGTAAGGGAATGAGTTCACTGAGCCCATCAACGTGGACAAGCTGAAGCAATACTTTGCATAAAAAAAAAGAAAGAAAAAGAAAGGCTCGTTGGGTTGAAAATCCGCAAAGGACAGCCCAAGCAGAATATAGAGCATGAGTGAGCAAGAAAAATGGCTAATTGTAAAATCTGTGAGGAATAGTTACCGACAGAGGTACCCTTGCAATGCAGTTTATTTCCTACACATGTACTAAGAAGTAATGCAAATGCCTTTATTGAAACAAATGTTCAAGATGTTCATAGATTGCATAAATCCCAGCTAACCGGGAACGATTAGAGTCAAGTAATTATAAATCACGTCTTTTGTTTCTTAGATGCTGGACCACAGTTAGGAGATCTAGGAGAAGAACCCCGAGAATTGAGAGAAATAGAGCAGCCTCAGGAATGAGGACGAAGAACTCCAAGAATAGAGAGGAAATCCAAAAACGGAGAACAACCTCGGGAATGAGGATGAGCAAAGAGCCTCGAGAATGAAGACCGAAAAAAGTGAAAAAAAAGAAGAAAAAAAGAAAGAATTTTTTTTTAGCTTACTGAGTTGAAAACCTGAAAAGGCGACTCAGGCAAGATAGAGCGATCTGCTAAGTTGAAAATCCGAAAGGACAACTTAGGCAAAAGATAGAAAGGACCTGCAACTCAATGGACGAAGCACAAGGCTGTATCTTTTCCACATCCTCAGGACAAAAAAGGAAAGCTTCGGGAATCAGAAGACATGATTTTCAGTATCCGAGAAGGGTAGTAAGAGAAAAATACAAGCCTAGAATGACAGCAAACTCCTCAGGGAGAGGACATATTTCGAAATCAGAAGACATGATCCCAAAAAGATGAGGCCACTTTCAAAAAGGCGTAATCCACATTGACCCGGTGCAGGTAGCGAAGATCAGAAAGCTAAGCCAGGTCTGAGGATGACCAGTTTACCACCCCGCGAATAAGGAACACAATGGGATCCTGAGCCGTTAGACCAAAGAGAATTGAACAATCACCGGAGGAGAATTGGCAGAAGGAAACTGTCAGCAGGCCAAGGGGGCGCCCAAAGGCCCAAAATGATTCCTAAAGGGGTGAAGAAAACCTTCTAACACAAGGAATGCCTAACCGAAGATGACATCAAATAGGACAAAGAAAACCCATCGGAATATGGAATGCATCCATACATACACGTTGCATACACACAATTTTTGTTTTGTGTTCGCAGGAAAAAGAAAAATCGGTGAAGACGAGCAACTCTTCAGGAATGAGGACGAGTAAACTGAGAATGGCACTCCGGGAATGGAGAACAACCTCGGGAATGAGGATGAGAAACTCCTCGGGAATGAGGACGAGCAAGCCGGGAATGGCACTCCGGGAATGAAGAACAACCTCAGGAATGAGGACGGGCAACTCATTGTGAATGAGGATGAGAAAGCCGGGAATGACACTCCGGGAATGGAGAACAACCTCGGGAATGAGGACGACCAACACCTCGGGAATTTGGACGAGCAAGTCGGGAATGACACTCCGGGAATGGAGAACAACCTCGAGAATGAGGACGAGTAAGCCGGGAATGGCACTCCGGGAATGGAGAACAACCCCGGGAATGAGGATGAGCAACTCCTTGGGAATGAGGACGAGCAAGCCGGGAATGGCACTCCGGGAATGGAGAAAAACCTCAGGAATGAGGATGACCAACTCATCCGGAATGAGGACGAGTAAGCCGGGAATGGCACTCAGAGAATGGAGAACAACCTCGGGAATGAGGATGAGCAACTCATTGGAAATGAGGATGAGCAAGCCAGAAATGGCACTCCGGGAATGGAGAACAACCTCGGGAATGAGGACGAGAAACTTCTCAGGAATGAGGACGAGCAAGCCAGGAATGGCACTCCGGGAATGGAGAACAACCTCGGGAATGAGGGCGAATCAGGGGTCGAAGTGCCTCACCACCATTATCAACAGTTTTAGGAATGAATCCTAGGGGGCGAGGCCCAAATTATCAACAGTTTGAGAATGAATCCCAGAGGTCGAAACATCTCACACCAGGAACGATTCGGGAATGAACCATCTCACACTTGGAATGGATTCGGGAATGAATCCCAGAGATCGAATCATCTCACTCTAGGAACGGTTCGGGAATGAACCATCTCACATTTGGAATGGATTCAGGAATGAATCCCAGAGGTCAACCGCCTCAGAGATCGAAGCATCTCACACTAGGAACGGTTCAAGAATGAACCATCTCACACATTGAATGGATTCGAGAATGAATCCCATAGGTCGAAGCACCTCAGAGATCGAAACATCTCATACTAAGAACGGTTCGGGAATGAACCATCTCACACCCAGCACGGTTCAGGATGAAGCCCAGTGGTCGAAGCACCTCGCTGTCAGTTCGGGAAAAATCCCAGAGATCGAAGCATCTCACACCATGATGGTTTGGGAATTAAGCCCAGAGGTCGAAGCACATCGCCATCAACTCAAGACAGTTTGGGAATGAAGCCCAAAGATCGAAGCATCTCACAACTAGGATGGTTCGGGAATGAAGCCTAGGGGTCGAAGCACCTCGCCATCAAATCAACTTAGTTCGGGAATGAATCCTAAAGATCAAAGCATCTCACAAAAGCAGCGAAACACCAGGTAAATCTGGCAACGGCCGATGTACCAAGTAAGTAAAAATGCATGCATGACTTTGATAGGGTTGTCACTGTCACACACTACACAAGCCCCATCAAAGTGAGGGGGGGACTGTAGGCATTGCATTTTTACATGAGTCCAATGATGAGCCTCGTATGGAGGCACTACCTAAAAAGTTGTGGAAGTCACGGGAAACGAATGTCGGAAGGAAAAACTCCAAAATTAGCACCACATTGGATTCAGAATCACTAGCCAGCCTCAGATTCGCTCAGTCAGTTTCTGTTTCAGACCTTAGCCTCGGTCCAAAACCCCTGCTACCCATGAAAGCCCATACAATCCATGCCCACGCCAAACACCACACAAAGCCCATGCAGTACACGCCCAAGGCCCATGAAATCGAATATGCACGCCCAAATAAAGGAAAACCCCATGCAATTCACATGTGTAAATCCCCTCAAACCACTTTCCAATCTAACAAGATATGAAATCCCATGCATTCCCCATGCTAAAATCCCCTCAAATCACTTTCCAATTTAATGAGATTTTGAGATCCCATCCAATTTAACAAGAGATTGTATCCCAAAATAAGATATTCCCCTAAATCAATGTGATTTATTTCCATGATTTGTAGATCCCTTGTCATTATAAAAAGGAGCAATCACCAAACTTTAAAGGGGACTCTCTTTTCGTACATTGGGCGTGAACAACAAGAAGGAAACCATAGACTTCTTCTTCTTCTCATCACCAAATCATCAACCCAAAAAACCTAGCCACCGAAAATAACAAAAAAACAATACCGTGAACCAACCACCATCACCGAGAAAAAAACAACAAAACAACCAAAGTCGTGAAACCCAAAACAGCCCTGGAACCGTGAAACAAACACCAACAACCAGCCAACCAAAACAGAAACAACAAACCAGCACCGAGAAAACAACAAAACCGTGAACCAGTGATCAAACAAAACCACCAAAACAACCAGCAAAAACAGTCCCTAAAATCGCAAAACAACCAGCAACAATAGTGACCAAAATCGTAAAACAACCAGCAAAAATAGTGACCAAAAACCGCAAAAAAACTAGCAAAAAAAGTTACCAAAATCGCAAAACCAACCAGCCAAAACAACCAAAAACAGCAACCAGAAAATAGAGAAACATCAAACCAGCGAAACAGCAAGCAGAAAATAGTGAAACAGCAAACATAAAATAGCAAAACAGCGAGTGAAACAGCGAACCTGCTTCAATCCTTCCGGCGACGGCCTAACGCACTTCTAAGAAAGCAACCTAAAAGGTAAGACCTGAGGGCACCCTTATCATATTTCTTTTATAGTTTTGGACGCTACATGCCTGGCTGGACGTGAAATACGTTCAGCCGGGTATGCGAAGTCCTACATCAAAGACGACCAAATCTCTGGTCACATTTTTTTATTTCTTCGGCATTTTGTTATTTAATTTTTTTTATCTATTTAGTGCTATCCTTATTTATTTATTTATTTATTTATTCACTTTCATCGTTATTTTATTATTTCTTATTTATTTTGTTATTTATCTTTCATCGTTATTTTATTATTTTTCCTTTTATTTTATTTATTCGTGTTGGTGATTATCCGCATCTGCATGGTTATATTGTTTATGTCCGTTTACATTGCATTGATGATTATGCATGTTATTATCCCTTGCGGTATATCGGATGGAAACCGAGATGTAAATTTCATAGCCGAATCTGAATAGACGGTAGTACGGTCTATAATTGGGATGCAGCTCCACGTACCACTCGAGAAATATTCATATATACGTGATTAACCCTTATTTATTTGCTATTTATTTATCGACGCTTTTCCCGCTTATCTTTGTTTATTATAGTTTTCGTTACCGTATCTTGTACTTCTTAATTTAACATGTTTTTTTTGAACTATGTTATTACGATTATTATTTCGATTAGGAATGTTATTATGTTTTTTTATTCATTTTTTTGCATGAAATGCATTAAGACTTGGCTATACCATTGTGTGAACCCGTCTATTATACTAGCATAAGTAAGAGACCATTCCGAACCCAACGGTTTGAGGTCTTCCCTTGCGAGGGGTGAGTGCGGCCTTAATCTTTTCCCAGTTCACAGTGGGTGGTGACTCCTTTATTCTCGAGTTTAGTCCCCCGCGGGCTATTCCGTACTCTCTACGGGCTGCGATCCCAACAATGTCGTGGTCGCCGAACATCATAGGCATATCGGTGAACCCCGCTTCGCTCCTACAGTCCTCCTCTAAAAATGTAGCATTTGTCGATACAAACACTTTGTTATCTTCAGGACTATAGAATAATCCACCCCTAGTCTCCTTAGGATAGCCTACAAATAGGCACACCTGAGAACGTGGTTCTAACTTTGTAGTTTTATTCTTCAGCACATGTGCTGGACACCCCATATGTGGAAATATCGTGAACTAGCTTTACGACCATTCCACAACTCTAGGGGAGTCTTAGGAACAGACTTAGATGGAACTACATTTAGGGTATGCATTACAATTTGCAGTGCATATCCCCTGAACGAACTAGGTAGTTAGCTATAACTAAACATAGATTTCATCTTGTTTAGTAGGGTCCGATTTCTCCTCTCTACAACACCATTTTGCTGTGGTGTTCCAGGCACTGTGAGCTGGGATACTATCCCATACTCAACTAAGAATTCCTCGAAATCTCTGTCAAGGTATTCTCCTCCATGATCTGATCGTAGAGTTTTGATTGTTTTACCTAATTGGTTCTCAAACTTAGCACGATACTCTTTGAACTTTTCAAAAGTATCTGACTTGTGCTGCATTAGGTAAACATACCCATATTCAGAATAATCATCAATGAATGTGACGAAGTATTCATAACCACCTCGGGCTCTTACATTCATCGGTCCGCAAACGTCCGAATGTATTAGCTCAAGTGGTTGACTGGCTCTTATACCTTTTTCCAGTAAAAGGTCTCTTTAGAGTACCAGTTCTGTATCCCTGCGTGATCATCATCTCTATATGACTGAAGTGATACTTTCGTCTTGACATCACACCCAATACACTACGATTCTCAATAAACCCAGAAGAGGCTTACACAGAACCTATTACAGTCCTGGACGACCAAAACCAAAGCGTATTGATTGTCGCAAGTACTAGCGATGCAAGTCTCAGGTTAAGACCAAATACACCTACCCTGATGCGGATTCCTATAGACACATAGTCATACTACCAATGGGATTCCACGGGGTCTATCCAGAGCGAAGCTATTTCTGTACCATCGGTAAACACAACCTCCTATCACACTTGCATAACTATCCAATACTTAAATATATGAGAACTATGCTGTTACGCTTCCACAACACTCACAAGTGCAATACTAGTCTATTCCACATTATCGATGTCCAGTCTCGATAATACTACGACTAGGGATATTTAATGATTAAACCTTTATGGATTGAAATTGTCTCATATCTAATAATCTGGAACTAATCATAAGGACTTTTATCATTTATATAATTAAGTAATCAAATTACAAAATGATAAAATGCAATTTCATTGTAACATAGTAAATTTGTACAAAAACCACAATGTCTTTTACAAATAGTGACGCTATGGGTAATAATTTATTGGTTTCTAATTAGGTCCCAAGATCATGAAATCAAGCAAGAAAATGCATGAATACATCAAAGGAATAAGGCAGAAACATTACTCACATTGATCGGTTATGGTGCTATGAAGAACAAAACGAATTGGCCTCCTCCATGAAGCTCGGTAATGGCTTCTCCATGCAGTGGACTGCTCGATTTTGTTGCTTGTTGTCCCTCCAAGATTCGGCCATGGGAGACTCCATGGAAGCTCCAAGCTTCAAGCTCCAAAAACTATTCCAAGCTCAAAGGTTCACTGCCCTATCACCTTAGGAAGACTCAAGTGTGTGCTAGCACAAGATTTTGCAACAAAATCATTTTCTTTCTTCTCTTATGCGTTCGGTCAAACCAGAAATTGAAGGAGAAGAAGTGGCTCTAAGCCGAAAATGAGAAGAGGAGAGAAAAGGGGGGAAACCGTAAGTGAGAGAGAGGGAAAAGATAAAAGTGTATTTGGTTTTATATTTTCCAAAAATAAATAACCATTTACCAAATTCTTTTTACTTTTAAAAAGCAAAAGTCAAAAAGCAAAAAGCCCATTAAATGCTTTTCAATCAACTCACATCAATCACTCAAATCAATCAATCAAATTGTCACATCACTCAAAGTGACATGTGATTTGACGCTTGATGTGACTTGCGATTTGACTTGCGTGCCGCACTCAAATTCGTAATGCGAATGCGCTCGCAAATAATCTCGGGCTCGGGTTCGTTAATTCCAAATTAACGAATTTTCCGTCGCGTCGTAATTAAATGATTACGCCTAGCGAAATCACTATTCACGTCGCTAACGAATTAATTCTAAATTAATTCGTTCGCCCGAATTAAAATCTAATTTTAAGTCCGCGTCGAAATCCAATTTCACATAATATATCAAATATATTATTTTATTGATTAATTCCAAATTAATCGTTCTCTCTCTTTAATTAATATTTTATCCCAGATAAAATATCTCCGTAATTAATCCCAGATTAATTTTCTCTCTCTTCTAATTAATCCCATATTAATTAAAGTGCGAGTCATACATCATCGGTGAATCTTCGGGAAGCGACCCATGAGATCCCTGGATATGTTTGCAGTAAATACGGTCGTCGGACTATTCGAACACGTAAGTACCTCGTACTACGTTTGTACCGATTTACAAGATAAGGTTGGCTTCTAGCAAAGCGCCATGCCTACCCAATTCTCCAGAAATATCCTTACAGGAATATTAGATCTATATCAAGCGTAGTATACCGTAGTATTGCGTATTTCGATCCAGTATCGGATGTTCACGTGCTAGGCCTGGGGCTGGAATTGTGTCTGCCCCGTACGAAGCACATATCAGATGTCTGGCAACTAGTCTCTCTAATCGGATATACATGACCCTTATTGAGCGGGAAGCGCGGGCAATCCCATGCTTGTTCGCTGCAACAAAGGAGATACCTCAGGGAAAAGCCTGACTCTATTCCGGACTTTATGTAGGAAGAGAGGCCCGGGTATACCTATTCCCGACCCCCATCAAGTAAAGTTTTCAGATTTCATATTCATACTGAGCGAGGGGCCCAAAGGAAGAGGAAAGATTGAATCTGACCAACGGGAGAGGGGTAGGTTGAAAGTCACCTTGATGAATCTTCTTTTCCTAAAGGTCTATGAAGATTCAATAAGGGATGCATTCAATCTAGTGGAATTGAACCCTTTCATATTGAATGAATCCTTGATTTCATCTTAGTAGACCCTAAGGAGGAATATTGAAGAGAAAGATAAGGCTTTCATCTTCTAACACCTTAAGGATACAGAAGATCCATCAAGGTTTCTACCATAACTGAAAATGACACTTCTCCGTTCTTACCATCCAAAACAGGCCGTATGGAGTATAGCCAAGTGGTAAGGCACCGGTTTTTGGTATCGGCATGCAAAGGTTCGAATCCTAAATGGGACGAATTCCACATATTTTCTTTGCACATCTAGGATTTACGTATACAACATGTATTAGTGTCAAGAGTGAATTTCTTATTATTCAGATATTTTGATTGAAAAAAAAAGGAAGGGATTAGAAACTTGAAAGGCACTGATTGGGTTGCGCCATACATATGAAATAGTATACAATAATGATGTATTTGGTGAATCAAATACTGTGGTCTAAAAAAACAAGGGACCGTTCTGAGTAGTTGATAATATTAATTGAAAATCTTGTGAAAGATTCTTGTGAAGGGGTTTCATTAACTCCTAATTTATGTCGAGTAGACCTTGCTGTTACGAGAATTTTTAATTAATGAGTTATAGGGAGGGACTTATGTCACCACAAACAGAGACTAAAGCGAGTGTTGGATTCAAAGCCGGTGTTAAAGATTACAAATTGACTTATTATACTCCTGACTATGCAACCAAAGATACTGATATCTTGGCAGCATTCCGAGTAACTCCTCAACCCGGAGTTCCACCCGAGGAAGCGGGGGCTGCGGTAGCTGCATAATCTTCTACTGGTACATGGACAACTGTGTGGACCGATGGGCTGACATGTTTTCCGACATTCTATTCCATTCCTAGCTATTTGTGGGTGAGGAAGCCCTTGAACAAAGAAGAAGTTCGCCTTGTGATATCTAAACCTGATTGAGAACTCAAGCTTAGTAGTTGTAGAAGAGGTCTAGAGTGCTAACAAACGGACTAAAAGAAGCTCTCTTGTGAGGTCTATTTGCTGCACCGGGGAAGCTTTCAAGCCTTTCTACGCATTCAAATACGCCTGGGAACTTCCAGTGTTAGAAGCATCTAATGCATCATAAAAGACCTCAGCCTTAATACTTTAGCCGATCTGTTTGTCTATTTCGTGTCGAAACTGTGAAAGTTTCCGATTTGTGTTTCAAAAGAAACACATAACCATACGCGATTCCACATCCGTAAAGGTCACGAAATATTCATATCCACATCTAGCCTAGCTACACATGGGCCCACTTGCTTCACTATGAACTATGGCTAACAGATCGGTGGCATTTACACTTTTACCAAGTAAATAGTGTTTTAGGCACTTTGCCCAATAAACCAGATTCGTAGACTTTATTTGAATAGAATCAAATCAGTCCTAGTACCCACTCTTCGAAAGTGTGGATATACGATTCTTGTTTAATTGTGTCCCTGACAACTATGCCACATTCAAGTTTCAACCTGATCAAATCAGTTTGAGCTATTTGTTTGTCATGTTATATATTTGAGATATATTTATATTCAAAATATAAATGCTGTTATTCACATCTAATGTGTTTATCTCAATATCATCTTTATATAATAAAACACTTTAGTGTTCTAGAATATAAAGGTTCACCCGCAGCGGGTTAAACACTGATATAGAGATAATGTATCTAGTCAAACTAGTTACATTATAACAGTTTTCTAATTTAAGCACATACCCGAAGGTAGTTCCTAAATTCAGGTATCTACGGTTAAAACAGCGACTTTCGTCCCGTTTTCAATTTGCAGATAAATCTCAATTGAAGTCAGTATCCTGTTCAAAACAGATTCTGAACATCAATACATATATTTTATGTACCACACTAAGTATTTAAAATCTAATTTTAATACTAGTTGTGAACATAATTATGACAATCATTTTTGAAGTCAGAGCCTTGCTTGTCTTCAATTCCTTCTTAGGATATGTCCTTTTATATTCCTAGAAGATTATAATGATTTTGCCTTTGCCCTTTTTTTTTCATATTCCAGAAGCCTTTGGCCAAGCCTCGGGTTTCTAGAATATCGAAGTAAGGTGCGCCTTGCGCTACTTGCCTTATTGCAAACTTTGACTTTATCTCCTTGAGATTAGTCATTAATTCTCCAAGAATTATTTATTGCAATTTTTACTTCTAAAATCTAATTTTAGATTTATAAAGATCCTTCAATTTCAGTAGCATAGTTTAAGAATCTAATCTTTAGTTCCGATAAAGAAATTAAGGAGTCTATAGCGACAAGCATAATTGATTAAGCACTTAAGTTATCATTACATAAATCTTCCAAAGATTATGCTCTACTATTTGCTTAACTCCGGGCTTAGGCTTAATACGTTATTTTATCAAATAAACTAACTTATTATTTTTCCAGAACCATCCTGAAATTTTATTCCCAATTTGAAAATTAAACCATTTAAACACATTTTCCCCAGGATTATGTTTTAAATGTCAATCTTTCAATTTTCTCTCAATTCTAATAGTCCAACTATTTAATCAACGATTTGTGGTACTATGTATTATATTGATTATTATAGTCCAACTATACAATCAAATATAATTTAAATCAATTAACCTCAATTACATTGATTACTATAATCTAATTATAAAATCAACTGTAAATTGAAATTAATTAATTCAAATATATTGATTACTATAATCCAATTATATAATCAACTATAATCCAGTCCAACTGTATAATTAAAACAACAATTTAAATATTAGTCCAACTAACATTTAATTTAACGACGAAATAATTTGTGATTGAGCGCGTATGGCGAGTAATTGAACGAGTATTGCAAATTCAATTCTTGCCTCCTACTATTTTTCGGCGAGCCTCTAACCCTCTGTCGAGTACTCGGGAAACCGTGTTTCCTAGTGGGCTAGGATCCCGTTAAATATCACACAATCTTGACTTTGGCCAACAAATTGTATGATAATTAACTAGGTAGATCTCTAAGATCAATTGGATCCAATCCAATTCCTAGATCCGGTAGGGGGACGTCCAAGCCCGAAACATATATCTTATGTATGTCAATACATCCAATGTATTACCTAACCTTTTTCCTCTGAATCAACTAAGCCTTGGCTTTGGCACAACAAACTTAGTGATCCCAGTCAAGCGCGACCCATTGACCATGGAAAGCTTCGTAATCAATGTCGATGGACAAGAAGTGGTATTGACTTTGGCCAACAAACCACAACTTGGACAAGACACTGATATGGAACAAAGCCTTCGTGATTCAAACACATCTTCGACAGACAAAGGCCTTGACTTTGGCCAATAAACCAATGCCGTCTCGGATCTTGAGTGAGAATCACTCAATGGAAGGAAAGACGCTTAATATTGAGTGAGGGTTTTTCGCGTGCAAATTGGCAACCAATTTATTATCTTTGTTAATGTCTCATCATCATACACCCTTAAACATGCATTCTAAACACATAATAAAGCGCATATGAATAAAATAATAATGATATGCGGATGGATATTTTACATTGATCCTAGATCAAATCTCTCATTTTCTCTCTCCAAAGCTAGCACATGTATTTACTTCTACCCGTTACACTACACTTCTAAAGAAACCTCATTTACATTGAGGGGAATAGGTGAGAAGAGAATACAAAGAGTATAGAGGTGATAAGGCTGGACACGCAGGTCCAATTAATAAATCAAATTTATTACAATTTCCAAAATTGCCCCACCCGACTAATATCCATTCGATATATATTATTCATGCATCGTAACCATGTATTCATACAAGCATGTTATCAATCAATCTAATCCACTTAATTAATCTGATAATTAGTGATCATCCAATGTTCAAACAACGATTTGATTTTTGCGCGAGTCAAACTCGTTTTGCGAATAAGTACTCAAAGTACGAATTCTTGAATTAAATTAAACTACAACATTAAATCCAATTTAATATGCATTTAATTCTAATTCACTATTTAATTTCAAATTAAATATTACACTTTTATTAACGAACCTTTACGACTTAAATTCCAAATTTAATCGCAACGGGTCTCTAAGCCCGATTAACATCTAATGTTTATTTAATTAAAGTCCAATGGGCTTTTAATTAATTTCTATAAGGCGTGGACTTTTGGTCAACTCGGGTCAAACCGATAACCAAAGTCCAATCCGGGATTTACCCCATAAGCCCAGAAATTAATTTTGGCCCATTAGGCTCAATTAAATAATTAAGGTCCATTAAGTCATAATTGGACCTTTTGATGCGGTTTTGGGCCCAATTGGATCCAACCAAATTGGCCTAAACCTAACTTGGTACAACCAAGCCCAAAAGCCCAATTACAACCTATTAAGGCCCAATTTCCAAAATAAGCCCAAATTAATTAACTTATAAAATTCCAAATTCCATAATTAATTAACCTAAGTGTAATACACAATTAATCACCAAATTAACATTCCTAAAACATCAATTAGCCTAATTAATCATGCACTTTAATATCAAATAGTGTCCAACACAATTTCATCAAAATCAAACCCATTTTACATGCTTAAAGTCTCGGCAATTAGGGGTTTTTCCAATTCGATTCGGTTTCAATCCAATGAATCCATAATCATTATTTCCCAAATCAATTCAACTCATCCAATGAATCAAAATCAAAAAACACAATGAATTTCAAAAAACATCATTTTCGGCCAAGCCTACTTAAAAGGGAAAATTGTTCCAAATCAAAATTCAATCAAATTGAACTTCAAAACAACATTACCCAATTGTTTTAAGTCATCCAATGATCAAACAAACAAAAATTACCAAGACATTAGGGCTAGTAATTTTCGGCCATGCCCAAAAATTTGGGGAAAAATGGATCCATTCCAATTTCATGAAATTGAACATACACAACTTCAATTCATCAACATACAAGCATACTTAATCAATCAATTCAACCAAATCAGGCTTCATTGATTTTACCCAATTCAAACCCTAACTTTTTCATGCTTGATCAAAGCTCATAGATACCATTGTTGGTTTCTAATTAGGTCCCAAGATCATGAAATCAAGCAAGAAAACGCATGAATACATCAAAAGAATAAAGGCGGAAACATTACTCACATTGATCGGTTATGGTGCTACGAAGAACAAAACGAATTGGCCTCCTCCATGAAGCTCGGCAGTGGCTTCTCCATGCAGTGGACTGCTCGGTTTTGCTGCTTGTTGTCCCTCCAAGATTCGGCCATGGGAGACTCCATGGAAGCTCCAAGCTTCAAGCTCCAAAAACGATTCCAAGCTCAAAGGTTCACTGCCCTATCACCTTAGGAAGACTCAAGTGTGTGCTAGCACAAGATTTTGCAACAAAATCATTTTCTTTCTTCTCTTATACGTTCGGTCAAACCAGAAATTGAAGGAGAAGAAGTGGCTCTAAGCCGAAAATGAGAAGAGGAGAGAAAATTGGGGAAACCGTAAATGAGAGAGAGGGAAAATAAAAAAGTGTATTTGGTTTTATATTTTCCAAAAATAAATAACCATTTACCAAATTCTTTTTACTTTCAAAAAAGCAAAAGTCAAAAAGCAAAAAGCCCATTAAATGCTTTTCAATCAACTCACATCAATCACTCAAATCAATCAATCAAATTTTCACATCACTCAAAGTGACATGTGATTTGACGCTTGATGTGACTTGCGATTTGACTTGCGTGCCGCACTCGAATTCGTAATGCGAATGCGCTCGCAAATAATCTCGGGCTCGGGTTTGTTAATTCCAAATTAACGAATTTTCCGTCGTGTCGTAATTAAATGATTACGCCTAGCGAAATCACTATTCACATCGCTAACGAATTAATTCTATATTAATTCGTTCGCCCGAATTAAAATCTAATTTTAAGTCCGCGTCGAAATCCAATTTCGCATAATATATCAAATATATTATTTTATTGATTAATTCCAAATTAATCGTTCTCTCTCTTTAATTAATATTTTATCCCAGATAAAATATCTCCGTAATTAATCCTAGATTAATTTTCTCTCTCTTCTAATTAATCCCAGATTAATTAAAGTGCGAGTCATACATCATCGGTGAATCTTCGGGAAGCGACCCATGAGATCCCCAGATATGTTGGCAGTAAATACGGTCGTCGGACTATCCGAACACGTAAGTACCTCGTACTACGTTTGTACCAATTTAAAGACAAGGTTGGCTTCTAGCATAGCGCCATGCCTACCCAATTCTCCAGAAATATCCTTACAGGAATATTAGATCTATATCAAGCGTAGTATACCGTAGTATTGCGTATTTCGATCCATTATCGGATGTTCACGTGCTAGGCCTAGGGATGGAATTGTGTCTGCCCCTTATGAAGCACATATCGGATGTCTGGCAACTAGTCTCTAGAATCAGATATACATGGAATAGATTGGAAGTTGTTATTGATGGAATGATGTTTTAGTTTATAAAGAACTGAGTATCCTATGATGTTTTAAGTATTGGTTTGAAATATGGAATGTTATAATTGTGCATTGGACGATTTGGAAGTGGATGAAGAAATGCAGAATCGTGAAAAACCCAGGTTGCGTCGCGACACTGGAGGGTTTTGACGTCGCGACGCGAGAGTAAAAATTGAGACACGCTTCTGGCTCATGCGCGTCGTGACGCGAGTTCAAAATGAGGCCCGAATCAGTTTTAAGCCATCCATGTTCCTTTCTAGCATGCTTGATGCCGCTTTATAGGTCTCGTATCTATTTGTAGGTATATCTTACATCGCGATACAAGCACGATAAACCTTATAGACAAGATATGTTGATATATCACTCAGCTTAGTTAAATTCCGATATTTAATTTTACAACTTACATGCTAATTAAGTCTCGATTGTAGATTATTCGCAGGAACCGCAATTACCTTCGACAATGGATCCAGTACCAGCCAGATTCCAAAACAGTGATTGGACACTCTTTTCTCTAAGTTGTTTCTTTTTATAACATTTTTCAGTATCAGACTTACTTTTTCTGCAATTAGGGCGTTAGCCAATGTTATTTTTATATTATTTATGATTTTGCATGGTTTGAGAAATGTTTTAGAAAAGAAATGTTTGCAGTTTGAGTTTTATGTTTTTCGGGGCGTGATGGAAAAAATCACCCCAATATGTAACTTGAGACAATATGGAATTGACGGATAGAGGACATGTGCACATGTAGAGGACTGAGGGGACGGCAATACGTAACGCCCTCAGATCCTAGATCAGGGCTAGAGGGACGACGATATGTAACGCCCATAGACCCTAGTTTTAGAGCTTGGGTGGTAGCATAGATCCGCACCCCCTGTTCTATTTTGTGGCTTGGGGGACGGCGATACGTAATGCCCCAAGACCACCAGTTTCAGAGACAATACTGGCATAATTTGGGGAACAGTGATGCGTAACGCCCCAAAGTGTTGGATTTACACTGCTAGCTACAGTCAGGCGTATGGGGGGACGCGATACGTAACACCCTCATACGTCAAGGTTTTCATATACATATCAGTTACAGTTTTCAAATTTTCAGAAAATAATTTTCAGAAATCAAAGTTTTAGAAAATAGTTTTCAGAAATGAGACTTTCAAAAGCAGACTTTAGAAAGAGAAGTTTTATTAAAGAGTTTACAAGCAAAGTTTTCAGCAAGAAAGTTTTTCTATAAGTTATTTTGTTGAAACTCTGGTTTTAGAACCAAATATTTTTATAACAATTTTTCAGTTTTCGTCCACTCACTTATATCGTACATCGATCTAACCCCCCACTCCCAGTGTTTGTATTGCAGGTATTCCTGGAGGACGAGCTCCAGAGGACGGATACTGATGGCAGTCACTAGAGGGTCTGAGTCCACTAGTTCAAGTGAAGGAGAGTAAGAGTCCATTCAGAGTCAAACATAAGTCTTGTATTAGTCTTTAGTTATTTAATAGTCGATGTAAAGACAAGTACTTTATGTAAACAGTTCTTTTTAGAGTTGAGTATGCATGATGAGTTGTTGAGTTTGGGCTACAGTCCCATACATACTATTTATATATAATTAGAGGAAAAAGTAGCAGATATCGGAGTCAGAGGCTTATGGGGTTAGTATGATCTATCCCCTGCCGGTAGCATCTCCCGTATTGGGGATGTTACAAAGATGGTATCAGAGCATGGTCTATGGAGTCAGTGACTGCAGTGGGAAGAGTTATGGGGTATTGTATACATAATATGTACTTGTATGCGGGGCACTACCTCTCCAGTATCCTATCCTCGAGTACGTCCTCAAAGATCTATAGATAGGTTAGTGAGCCTTCCTAGAGTAATCAAATAGCACTATTTATAAAAATAATTATACTATAGATCCAAGATTATGAATTTTCTCGAAGTTATTCAGTCTATTCTCAGAAGAACAAACGAGCCATGAAACCAGACAGTAGAATTTTAAAGTTATCAAGGGATTGAGAAAGGAAAGCTATAATAAAGTAAAGAATGATGAATAAGGTATAAGTAGCCAGAGATAAAGAATGGTAAATAGATGGAATCATGCAATGAAATTTTGAGGATATCTACCCTAGACAATAGAAAGAGAATAGAAAAGACCGAACAAGTAATAGAGCATCTAGAAGATGAAAGATCCTCTCCCTCCTCAGAACATTCCTTCAAGTCGAAATAATAGTCTTCAAGTACTTCCTTTAGATAGTGAAGTTCTATGAGTACCCACCTAGGAAAATAGGAAGAAAAAGGAAAAGTTAGAAAGAGAAGTAAAGAGATAGAATGTTGGTATCTAAGCAAACAGAGGGAGGTACGGAAAATAGACAGATAAAAAAATTCCAAGACCTACAATGATAAGAATCAAAGACCCAAAATTGGATGATAAAGAAAGTACCAGAACTTGTAGTAAAGAAGGATATAACAAGACCAAAC
>SKCR01000630.1:0-35551 GCA_019454045.1 Zanthoxylum bungeanum | reverse complement strand
CGAAAGCCAAGCTTTCGCCGATATTTATTTTATGGAATATCATTTCCAATAAATGACGTATTATCATTATTTTATAGGACAACCACTATCAGTGCGCTCCCACTAACCTTCTTATATATACACTAGAATTATTTTCGTTTTGAATTAAATCATACATCATTATGATTATATCAAAACGATAATTCCAAGAACCTAATGCTTGCTTCAATCCAATCATGGATCGAATAACCTACATTATCCAAATGGATTTACCGTGGCAACAGTAAAAGGTTGAATCGTAATCAACACAATTTTGATAACGATACCTTTCCGTTAAAGCCTAGCTTTATACGTTGGTATGTTGTCATCCATGTATGTCTTCCTAGAAGACATATAGTACCAATAGGCACAATGCCTTGTGGTACATCAACTAGTAATCCAAACTGGTTGATATACATGGAATCCATTTCGGATTTCATGACACTTTGCCATAATTAGGGAGTTAATACCTGTATACTTCCTCACTTCCTCATACGTAGTCAGTTAGTATTCCTCAATAAGATAGACATCTTTATGAGTGCGATCAGAAACCCATACCCCAGGTTGTTTTCTGACTATATCCGACCTACGCGGTTCTTGTTGTATTCGAAGATTAATGGTAATAGTCTCATCCTGGATGAACTATTCATGTTCCATTAAGATTCAGTGCCTTGAACATTATTACTCCGATTTCCATCGAGTTATACTATCCTCCGACTTACCACTGCATATCGGTATTCCTTTCAGGAAAACCGTATGGTGAGTAACAATCTAATTGTTCACTTGTGAGATGTATAAGTACAATAATTATATGGTATCCCTAGGATAACCTACATTTGGCACTTATCTTCTTTAGGTTTTAGTTTGGTATCATCCAAACATATGCCTAGCATACCCAAATTATCAGGAATGAGAACCCGGTTTCTTTCCCGTTCATATCTATATGATATCTGTCAAAACAGATTATTATGGAACCTTATTCAAAATAAGTTCTTGCACTGTTTTAAAGCTTATCCGTTGAAGGAAATGGTAGCTCAGAGCGACTCATGATTAGCCTTATCATGTCTAACATGATTCGGTTAATCCTTTCGGACACACACCGTCACTTTGACGTGTTCCGAGAGGAGTCCCCATTTGAAAGAATACTATACTCTTTCATAAAACTAGAAACTTATTGCTTAAGTATTTTCCATTACAGTCTTATCATGACGGTTTAATACTTTAGCATATCTATTTGTCTATTTCGTGTCGAAACTCTAAAAGTTTTCGATTTGGTTTCAAAAGAAACACATAACCATACGCGATGCCACATCCGTACAGGTCACGAAATATTCAAATCCATATCTAGCCTAGCTAGACATGGGCCCACTTTGCTTCACTATGAAGTAGGGCTAACGATCGGTGGCATTTACACTTTTACCAAGTAAATAGTGTTTTAGGCACTTTGCCCAAATAGACTAGATTCGTAGACTTTATTTGAATGGAATCAAATCAGTCCTAGTACCCGCTCTTCAAAAGTGCGGATATACGATTCTTGTTTAGTAGTGTCCCTGACAACTATGCCACAATTAAGTTTCTTAACTTAACTGATCAAACCAATTTGAGCTATTTATTTGTTGTCATGTTATTATTTGAGATATTATTTATATTCAAAATATAAATCCTGTTATTCACATCTAATGTGTTTTATCACAATCATCTTTATATAATGAAACACTTTAGTGTTCTAGAATATAAAGGTATACCCGCAGCGGGTTATACGCGATATAGAGATAATGTTTCTAGTCAAACTAGCTACATTATAATAGTTTCTAAATTTAAGTACTAACCTGAAGGTAGTTCCTAAATTCAGATATCTACGGTTAAAACAGACTTTCGTCCCGTTTTCAATTCACCGATAAATCTCAATTGAAGTCAGTATCCTGTTCAAAACAGATTTTGAACATCAATATATATATTTTATGTACCACACTAAGTATCTAAAATCCAATTTTAATATTTGCTGTGAACACAATTATGACAAACATATTTGAAGTAAGAGCCTTGCTCGTCTTCAATTCCTTCTTAGGATATATCATTTATCTTCCCAAAATATTATAATGATTTTGCTTTACCATTTTCAATATTCCAGTAGCCTTTGGCCAAGCCTCGGGTTTCTAGAATATCGAAGTAAGGTGTGCCTTGCACACTTGCCTAATTGCAAGTTTTGACTTTGTCTCATTGAGAATAATCATTAATTCTCCAAGAATTATTTACTGCAATTTAGTAATTTCTAAAATCAAAGTATAACGGATTAAGCACTATAATTATCATTATATGAATATTCCAATTTCATATTCCACTTATTGCTTAACTCCGGGCTTTAGGTATAATTCATTATTTTTCCAGGACCATCCTGAAATTTATTCCAATTTGAAAAATAAAACCGTTTAAATACATTTTCGCCCAGATTATGTCTTAAACATTAATCTTTCATTTTTATATCTTGATTCTAATAGTCCAACTATATAATCAACGATTTGTGGTACTATTTATTATAATGATTATAATAGTCCAACTATATAATCAAATATAATCTAATTAATTAACCTCAATAACATTGATTACTATAGTCCAACTATAAAATCAACTGTAAACTGAAATTAATTAATTCAAATATATTGATTAATATAATCCAATTATATATAATGAAAATATATACAGTCCAACTGTTTATTAAAAACAACAATTTAAATATTAGTTCAACTAATATTAATTTATTCGACGAAATAATTATTAATGAGCGCGTATGGCAAGTTATTAAACGAGTATTGCAAATTCAATACTTGCCTCCCACTATTTTTCGGCGAGCCTCTAACCCTCTGTCGAGTACTCGGGAAACCGTGTTTCCTAGTGGGCTAGGATCCCTTTAAATATCACAAAATCTTGACTTTGGCCAACAAATTGTATGATAATTAACTAGGTAGATCTCGAAGATCAATTGGATCCCATCCAATTCCTAGATCCAGTAGGCGGATATCCAAATCCTAAACATATATCTTATATATGCCAATACATCCAATGTATTACCTATCCTTTTTCCTCTGAATCAACTAAGCCTTGGCTTTGGCACAACAAACCTAGTGATCCCAGTCAAGTGTGACCCATTGACCATGGAAAGCTTCGTAATCAATGTCAATGGACAAGAAGTGGTCTTGACTTTGGCCAACAAACCACAACTTGGACAAGACACCGATATGGAATAAAGCTCTCGTGATTCAAACAATCTTCGACGGACAAAGGGCTTGACTTTGGCCAACAACCCAATGCCAATCTCGGATCTTGAGTGAGAATCACTCAATGGAAGGAAAAACACTTGATATTGAGCGAGGGTTTTTCGCGTGCAATTGGCTACCAATTTATTATCTTTGTTAAGGTCTCATCCTCATACACCCTTAAACATGCATTCTAAACACATAATAAAGCGCATATGAAATAAAATAATAATGATATGCGGATGGATACTTTACATTGATCCTAGATCAAATCTCTCATTTTCTCTCTCCAAATCTAGCACATGAATTTACTTCTACCCGTTACACTACACTTCTAAAGAACCTCATTTACATTGAGGGGAATAGGTGAGAAGAGAATACAAAGAGTATAGAGGTGATAAGGCTGGACACGCAGGTCCAATTAATAAATCAAATTTATTATAATTTCCAAAATTGTCCTACCCGACTAATATCCACCGATATACATTACTCATGCATCGCAACCATGTATTCATACAAGCATGTTATCAATCAATCAAATCCAATTAATTAATCTGATAATTAGTGATCATCCAATGTTCAAACAACAATTTGATTTTTGCTCGAGTCAAACTCGTTTTGCGAATAAGTACTCAAAGTACGAATCTCTTGAATTAAATTAAACTACATAATTAAATCCAATTTAATACGCATTTTAATTCTAATTCACTATTTAATTCCAAATTAATATTACACTTTATAACGAACCTTTACGACTCTTAAATTCCTAATTAATCGCAACGGGTCTCAAAGCCCGATTAATATCTAATGTTATTTAATTAAAGTCCAATGGGCTTTTAATTAATTTCTATAAGGCGTGGACTTTTGGTCAACTCGGGTCAAACCGAACACCAAAATCCCATCCGGGGAGTTACCCCATAAGCCTTTAAATTAATTTTGGCCCATTAGGCCCAATTAAATAATTAAGGTCCATTAAGTCATAATTGGACCTTTTGGATTCGGTTTTGGGCCTAATTGGATCCAACCAATTTGCCCTAAACCCAACTTTGTTACAACAAAGCCCAAAAGCCCAATTACAACCTAACAAGCCCATTTCCAAATTAAGCCCAAATTAATTAACTTACAAAATTCCAAATTTCACAATTAATTAACCTAAGTGTAATACACAATCAATTCCCCAATAACATTTCTAAAACATCAATTAGCCTAATTAATCTTGCATTTTAACATTAAATAGTGTCCAACACAATTATTAAAATCAAAACCCAATTTACATGCTTTCAAGTCTCGGCAATTAGGGGTTTTTCAATTCGGTTCGGTTTCATCCAATTGAGTCCACATTCATAATTTACCAAATCAATTCAACTCATCCAATGAATCAAACAACAAAATCACAATGAATTTCATGTCCAATTGAATTCGGCCAACCCACTTTATAAGGGAAAATTGTTCCAAATCAAAATTCAATTCAATTGAACTTCAAACAACATTACCCAATTGTTTTAAGTCATCCAATGATCAAACAAAACAAAATTACCAAGACATTAGGGTTATCCAATTTTCGGCCATGCCTCCAATTTGGGGAAAATTGATCCAATCCAATTTTCTTGAAATGATCACACACAATCTCAATTAAACATGTTTTAAGCATACTTAAAACATCCAATTTAATTAAAACATGCTCAAAACACATTTACCCCATTTCAAGTTACATGTTCAACCTAAAGAATTGGGGAAAATTGATCCAATCCAATTTTCTTGAAATTGATCATGCCACAACTTCAATTAATCAACATACAAGCATACTTAATCAACCAATTCAAACCAAATCATGCTTCAATTGATTTTACCCAATTGTCATGCCAAAATTTAGGGAAAATTGAATCCAATCCAATTTCATGAAATTGATCATGCACAATCTCAATAAACATCATCCAAGCATGCTTAAACAATCAATTTAACCAAAACAAGTCAAAAATCGATTTGCCCAAAATAAACCCTAACTTTTTTCATGCTTGATAATAGCTCTGATACCATTGTTGAGTTCTAATATAGGTCCCAAAATCATGAAATCAAGCACAAAATTCGCATGAATACACCAAGGAGTAAGGGCGGATCATATACTCACAATGATTGGATTTGATGCAAAGAACAAGATGCGTTTCTTCCTCCTTGTTAAGCTCGGCAGTGAGCTTCTGTGACTGTGGGCTGCTCGATTTTTGTGGTTTATGTCTCCTCCATGACCGGCCATTGATGAACCACCATTGAAGCTCCAAGCTTCAAGCTCCAAAAACAAATCCAAGCTCATAAATTCGTTTCCCTATCACCTATGTATAACCCATGTGTGTGCTAGCACTCCTTATTCTTCTTGGATTTTCGGTCAACCAAAAATGGAAGTGAAGAAAATGGCTCCAAGCCAAGAGAAGGAAGAAGAAAAACGTTTTGGCTCAAAAATGAGTGAAACCGTGAGCCCTAGGAGAGAGAGAGAAAAAGGTGTAATAAGGTTTATTTTAATTTCCAAAAATTAATAATAATACCTTTTACCACTTTTATTTCTTTTAACAATTCCTCTTACTTTAAAAAAAGCAAAAGTCAAAAAAAGCAAAAAGTGCTTTTCAATCATCTATCACTATTCACATCAAGTCACTTTATTAAAGTGACATGTCATATCACATCACTCAAAGTGACAAGTGATTTGACGATTTATGCGACTAGTGATTTGACGCTTGATGTGACTTGCGTGCCGCGCTCGGATTCGAAATTCGAATGCGCTCGCAATCACTCTCGGGCTCGGGTTCGCTAATTCCAAATTAACGAATTTTTCGTCGCGTCGTAATTAAATGATTACGCCTAGCGAATCACTATTCACGTTGCTAAAGAATTAATTCTAAATTAATTCGTTCGCCCGAATTAAAATTTAATTTAATTCCGCGTCGAAATCCAATTTCGTATAATATATCGAATATATTATCTTATCGATTAATTCCAAATTAATCGTTCTCTCTCTTTATTAATATTTTATCCTAGATAAAATATCTCTGTAATTAATCCAGATTAATTTCTCTCTCATCGAATTAATCCCAGATTAATTTCTCTCTCTTCTAATTAATCCCGATTAATTAAGTGCGAGTTATACATCATCGGTGAATCTTCAGGAAGCGACCCATGAGATCTCCGGATATGTTGGCAGTAAATACGGTCGTCGGATTATCGACACACGTAAGTACCTCGTACTATGTTTATACCGATTTACAAGACCAGGTTGGCTTCTAGCAAAGCGCCATGCCTACCCAATTCTCCAGAAATATTCTTACAGGAATATATAGATCTGTATCAAGCGTAGTATACCGTAGTATTGCGTATATCAGCCCAGTATCGGATAGTCACGTGCTAGGCTGGGGCTGGATAAGTGTCTGCCCCGTCCGAAGCACATGTCGGATGTCTGGTAACTAGTCTCTATAATCGGATATACATGACCTTGTCATAATATCCGATGGCCGGCCAGCACTTAAGAGCACTAATATCGTATCCTGCGTGACATCATCTGCACTATAACTGGAGTGATACTTCCGTCTTGACATCACACCCAATACACTACGACTCTCTGATAAACCCAAAGTGGTGTACAAGAACCGGTTTAAAGCCCTGTACCACCAAGACCAAGTCTACCGATTATCGCAAGTATTAGCGATGTAAGTCTCAGGTTAAGACTATACACACCTACCTTGATTTCGGCCTCCCATAGACACATAGTCAGAATACCAATGGGATTCCGAGGGGTCTATCCAGAGCGAAGCTGTTTCCCATACCATCAGTGAAACACGACCTCCTATCGCACTTGCATAAGTATCCGATACTTATATATATGAGAACTATGTCGTTGTGCCCTCACAACGCACACAAGTGCAATACTAGCCTATTCCGCATTATCGATGTCCTGTCTCGATAATACTCCGGCTAGGGATATTTAATGATTAATCCTTCGTGGACTGATACTGTCTCATATCATCTCAATCCAGGAACTAATCATATTGACCTCTCTTCATTTATATATCTATGGTGATCTAATCACAAATGATGAGAGTGGAATTTCCTTGTCACATAGTTAATTTGCTACAACAACACAATGATCTGTGCAAATAGTGACTCTATGGGTCATTTTGTCCAACAATCTCCCACTTGGCACATAGCCAGTCACTCGAGTGTCCCACATCCGAACTATGTACGGTTCGCTCAAATTGCTGAGAAAAGATTTTCATCAGCGGATTTGCTTAATTATTGTCTGACGCGATTTACACGATCATCACATCGCCACGATGTATGATCCGAACGAATCAGATGATATATAAGTATATATCTGGATCGTCGATGAGACCTTTAATTCCTTAGTCTGTGCTGACGCCTAGCTCAGCTGCTAAAAGAACTATATCTAATCTAATTAGATTTATTTTCGATCCAAATGGCTTCTATTGCTGCCTCAGCTGCAGCAATAATCCGCATTTGTTGTTTATTCGGTAACAGTATCTTACTTGGAAGATTTCCAGCTCACTGTACCGTTATTCAAACTATATAGTACCGTTTGCGACTTTTAGTCGTCTTTATCGGTATAGGAAACTTGCTACAGTGACCCCAATCACTTCAAGTTCTCCATCTCCATAGACTAAGACAGCATCCTTAGTTCTCTAAGATACTAACGGATGTTCTTAACCATCAATTCAGTGACTATCACTACTGGATTGCCCTGTTTGTGAATCCATATGCTCAAAGCGTATGATACACCAGTCTCGTACATTTTTCAATGTACGGTTTCTAGGAGAGTATTGCGAAAGCCAAGCTTTCGCCGATATTTATTTTATGGGAATATCATTTCCAATAAATGACGTATTATCATTATTTTATAGGACAACCACTATCAGTGCGCTCCCACTAACCTTCTTATATTACACTAGAATTATTTTCGTTTTGAATTAAATCATACATCCATTATGATTATATCAAATGATAATTCCAAGAACCTAATGCTTGCTTCAATCCAATCATGGATCGAATAACCTGCATTATCCAAATCGATTTACCGTGGCAACAGGTAAAAGGTTGAATCGTAATCAACACAATTTTGATAACGATACCTTTCCGTTAAAGCCTAGCTTTATACGTTGGTATGTTGTCATCCATGTATGTCTTCCTAGAAGACATTAGTACCAATAGGCACAATGCCTTGTGGTACATCAACTAGTATCCAAACTGGTTGATATACATGGAATCCATTTCGGATTTCATGACACTTTGCCATAATTAGGGAGTTAATACATTGTATCACTTCCTCATACGTAGTCAGTTAGTATTCCTCAATAAGATAGACATCTTTATGAGGTGCGATCAGAAACCCATACCCCAGGTTGTTTTCTGACTATATCCGACCTACGCGGTTCTTGTGTATTCGAAGATTAATGGTAATAGTCTCATCCTGGATGAACTATTCATGTTCCATTAAGATTCAGTGCCTTGAACAGTATTACTCCGATTTCCATCGAGTTATACTATCCTCCGACTTACCACTGCATATCGGTATTCCTTTCAGGAAAACCGTATGGTGAGTAACAATCTAATTGTTCTCTTGTGAGATGTATAAGTACAATATTTATGGTATCCCTAGGATAACCTACATTTGGCACTTATCTTCTTTGGGTTTTAGTTTGGTATCATCCAAACATATGCCTAGCATACCCAAATTATCAGGAATGAGAAACCCGGTTTCTTTCCCGTTCATATCTAATATGATATCTGTCAAACAGATTATTATGGAACCTTATTCAAAATAAGTTCTTGCACTGTTTAAAGCTTATCCGTTGAAGGAAATGGTAGCTCAGAGCGACTCATTAATAGCCTTATCATGTCTAACATGATTCGGTTAATCCGTTCGGACACACCGTCAAACTGTCACTATGACGTGTCCGAGAGGAGTCCCCATTTGAAAGAATACTATACTCTTTCATAAAAACTAGAAACTTATTGCTTAAGTATTTTCCATTACAGTCTTATCATGACGGTTTAATACTTTAGCAGATCTATTTGTCTATTCGTGTCGAAACTCTAAAAGTTTCCGATTTGTGTTTCAAAAGAAACACATAACCATACGCGATGCCACATCCGTACAGGTCACGAAATATTCAAATCCATATCTAGCCTAGCTAGACATGGGCCCACTTGCTTCACTATGAAGTAGGGCTAACAGATCGGTGGCATTTACACTTTTACCAAGTAAATAGTGTTTTAGGCACTTTGCCCAAATAGACTAGATTCGTAGACTTTATTTGAATGGAATCAAATCAGTCCTAGTACCCGCTCTTCAAAAGTGCGGATATACGATTCTTGTTTAGTAGTGTCCCTGACAACTATGCCACAATTAAGTTTCTTAACTGATCAAACCAATTTGAGCTATTTATTTGTCATGTTATATATTTGAGATATTATTTATATTCAAAATATAAATCCTGTTATTCACATCTAATGTGTTTATATCAACATCATCTTTATATAATGAAACACTTTAGTGTTCTAGAATATAAAGGTATACCCGCAGCGGGTTATACGCGATATAGAGATAATGTTTCTAGTCAAACTAGCTACATTATAATAGTTTCTAAATTTAAGTACTAACCTGAAGGTAGTTCCTAAATTCAGATATCTACGGTTAAAACAGTGACTTTCGTCCCATTTTCAATTCACCGATAAATCTCAATTGAAGTCAGTATCCTGTTCAAAACAGATTTTGAACATCAATATATATATTTTATGTACCACACTAAGTATCTAAAATCCAATTTTAATATTTGCTGTGAACACAATTATGACAAACATATTTGAAGTAAGAGCCTTGCTCGTCTTCAATTCCTTCTTAGGATATATCATTTTATCTTCCCAAAATATTATATTGATTTTGCCTTTACCATTTTCAATATTCCAGTAGCCTTTGGCCAAGCCTCGGGTTTCTAGAATATCGAAGTAAGGTGTGCCTTGCACAACTTGCCTAATTGCAAAGTTTGACTTTGTCTCTTGAGAATAATCATTAATTCTCCAAGAATTATTTATTGCAATTTTAGTAATTTCTAAAATCAAAGTATAACGGATTAAGCACTATAATTATCATTATATGAATATTCCAAATTTCATATTCCACTTATTTGCTTAACTCGGCTTTAGGTATAATTCATTATTTTTCCAGGACCATCCTGAAATTTATTCCCAATTTGAAAAATAAAACCGTTTAAATACATTTTCGCCCAAGATTATGTCTTAAACATTAATCATTTTTATTTTTATATCTTGATTCTAATAGTCCAACTATATAATCAACGATTTGTGGTACTATTTATTATAATGATTATAATAGTCCAACTATATAATCAAATATAATCTAAATTAATTAACCTCAATAACATTGATTACTATAGTCCAACTATAAAATCAACTGTAAACTGAAATTAATTAATTCAAATATATTGATTAATATAATCCAATTAATATAATGAAATATAATACAGTCCAACTGTTTATTAAAAACAACATTTAAATATTAGTTCAACTAATATTTAATTTATTCGACGAAATATATTATGAGCGCGTATGGCAAGTTATTAAACGAGTATTGCAAATTCAATACTTGCCTCCCACTATTTTTCGGCGAGCCTCTAACCCTCTGTCGAGTACTCGGTAAACCGTGTTTCCTAGTGGGCTAGGATCCCGTTAAATATCACAAAATCTTGACTTTGGCCAACAAATTGTATGATAATTAACTAGGTAGATCTCGAAGATCAATTGGATCCCATCCAATTCCTAGATCCAGTAGGCGGATATCCAAATCCTAAACATATATCTTATATATGCCAATACATCCAATGTATTACCTATCCTTTTTCCTCTGAATCAACTAAGCCTTGGCTTTGGCACAACAAACCTAGTGATCCCAGTCAAGTGTGACCCATTGACCATGGAAAGCTTCGTAATCAATGTCAATGGACAAGAAGTGGTCTTGACTTTGGCCAACAAACCACAACTTGGACAAGACACCGATATGGAACAAAGCTCTCGTGATTCAAACACATCTTCGACGGACAAAGGGCTTGACTTTGGCCAACAACCCAATGCCAATCTCGGATCTTGAGTGGAATCACTCAATGGAAGGAAAAACACTTGATATTGAGCGAGGGTTTTTCGCGTGCAATTGGCTACCAATTTATTATCTTTGTTAAGGTCTCATCCTCATACACCCTTAAACATGCATTCTAAACACATAATAAAGAGCATATGAAATAAAATAATAATGATATGCGGATGGATACTTTACATTGATCATAGATCAAATCTCTCATTTTCTCTCTCCAAATCTAGCACATGAATTTACTTCTACCCGTTACACTACACTTCTAAAGAAACCTCATTTACATTGAGGGGAATAGGTGAGAAGAGAATACAAAGAGTATAGAGGTGATAAGGCTGGACACGCAGGTCCAATTAATAAATCAAATTTATTATAATTTCCAAAATTGTCCTACCCGACTAATATCCATCCGATATACATTACTCATGCATCGCAACCATGTATTCATACAAGCATGTTATCAATCAATCAAATCCAATTAATTAATCTGATAATTAGTGATCATCCAATGTTCAAACAACAATTTGATTTTTGCTCGAGTCAAACTCGTTTTGCGAATAAGTACTCAAAGTACGAATTCTTGAATTAAATTAAACTACATAATTAAATCCAATTTAATACGCATTTAATTCTAATTCACTATTTAATTCCAAATTAAATATTACACCTTTATTAACGAACCTTTACGACTTAAATTCCTAATTTAATCGCAACGGGTCTCCAAGCCCGATTAACATCTAATGTTTATTTAATTAAAGTCCAATGGGCTTTTAATTAATTTCTATAAGGCGTGGACTTTTGGTCAACTCGGGTCAAACCGAACAACCAAAATCCAATCTGGGAGTTACCCCATAAGCCTTTAAATTAATTTTGGCCCATTAGGCCCAATTAAATAATTAAGGTCCATTAAGTCATAATTGGACCTTTTGGATTCGGTTTTGGGCCTAATTGGATCCAACCAATTTTGCCTAAACCCAACTTTGTTACAACAAAGCCCAAAAGCCCAATTACAACCTAACAAGACCAATTTCCAAAATTAAGCCCAAATTAATTAACTTACAAAATTCCAAATTTCACAATTAATTAACCTAAGTGTAATACACAATCAATTACCCAATTAACATTTCTAAAACATCAATTAGCCTAATTAATCTTGCACTTTAACATTAAATAGTGTCCAACACAATTTATTAAAATCAAACCCAATTTACATGCTTTCAAGTCTCGGCAATTAGGGGTTTTTCAATTCGATTCGGTTTCAATCCAATTGAGTCCACATTCATAATTTACCAAATCAATTCAACTCATCCAATGAATCAAACAACAAAATCACAATGAATTTCATGTCCAATTGAATTCGGCCAACCCACTTTATAAAGGGAAAATTGTTCCAAATCAAAGTTCAATTCAATTGAACTTCAAAACAACATTACCCAATTGTTTTAAGTCATCCAATGATCAAACAAAACAAAATTACCAAGACATTAGGGTTATCCAATTTTCGGCCATGCCTCCAATTTGGGGAAAATTGATCCAATCCAATTTTCTTGAAATTGATCACACACAATCTCAATTAAACATGTTTTAAGCATACTTAAACATCCAATTTAATTAAAACATGCTCAAACACATTTTACCCAATTCAAGTTACATGTTCAACCTAAAGAATTGGGGAAAATTGATCCAATCCAATTTTCTTGAAATTGATCATGCACAACTTCAATTAATCAACATACAAGCATACTTAATCAACCAATTCAACCAAATCATGCTTCAATTGATTTTACCCAATTTGTCATGCCCAAAATTTAGGGAAAATTGAATCCAATCCAATTTCATGAAATTGATCATGCACAATCTCAATTAAACATCATCCAAGCATGCTTAAACAATCAATTTAACCAAAACAAGTCAAAATCGATTTTGCCCAAAATAAACCCTAACTTTTTTCATGCTTGATAATAGCTCTGATACCATTGTTGAGTTCTAATATAGGTCCCAAAATCATGAAATCAAGCACAAAATTCGCATGAATACACAAAGGAGTAAGGACGGAATCATATACTCACAATGATTGGATTTGATGCAAAGAACAAGATGCGTTTCTTCCTCCTTGTTAAGCTCGGCAGTGAGCTTCTGTGACTGTGGGCTGCTCGATTTTGGTGGTTTATGTCTCCTCCATGACCGGCCATTGATGAACCACCATTGAAGCTCCAAGCTTCAAGCTCTAAAAACAAATCCAAGCTCATAAATTCGTTTCCCTATCACCTATGTATAACCCATGTGTGTGCTAGCACTCCTTATTCTTCTTGGATTTTCGGTCAAACCAAAAATGGAAGTGAAGAAAATGGCTCCAAGCCAAGAGAGGAAGAAGAAAAACGTTTTGGCTCAAAAAATGAGTTGAAACCGTGAGCCCTAGGAGAGAGAGAGAAAAAGGTGTAATAAGGTTTATATTTTAATTTCCAAAAATTAATAATAATACCTTTTACCACTTTTATTTCTTTTAAACAATTCCTCTTACTTTTCAAAAAGCAAAAGTCAAAAAAAGCAAAAAGTGCTTTTCAATCATCTATCACTATTCACATCAAGTCACTTTATTAAAGTGACATGTCATATCACATCACTCAAAGTGACAAGTGATTTGACGATTTATGCGACTAGTGATTTGACGCTTGATGTGACTTGCGTGCCGCGCTCGGATTTGAAATACGAATGCGCTCGCAATCACTCTCGGGCTCGGGTTCGCTAATTCCAAATTAACGAATTTTTCGTCGCGTCGTAATTAAATGATTACGCCTAGCGAAATCACTATTCACGTTGCTAACGAATTAATTCTAAATTAATTCGTTCGCCCGAATTAAAATTTAATTTTAATTCCGCGTCGAAATCCAATTTCGTATAATATATCGAATATATTATCTTATCGATTAATTCCAAATTAATCGTTCTCTCTCTTTATTAATATTTTATCCTAGATAAAATATCTCCGTAATTAATCCCAGATTAATTTTCTCTCTCATCGAATTAATCCCAGATTAATTTTCTCTCTCTTCTAATTAATCCCAGATTAATTAAGTGCGAGTTATACATCATCGGTGAATCTTCAGGAAGCGACCCATGAGATCTCCGGATATGTTGGCAGTAAATACGGTCGTCGGATTATCCGAACACGTAAGTACCTCATACTAGGTTGGCTTCTAGCAAAGCGCCATGCCTACCCAATTCTCCATAAATATTCTGAGAGGAATATATAGATCTGTATCAAGCGTAGTATACCGTAGTATTGCGTATATCAGCCCAGTATCGGATAGTCACGTGCTAGGGCTGGGGCTGGATAAGTGTCTGCCCCGTCCGAAGCACATGTCGGATGTCTGGTAACTAGTCTCTATAATCGGATATACATGACCTTGTCATAATATCCCGATGGCCGGCCAGCACTTAAGAGCACTAATATCGTATCCTGCGTGACATCATCTCCACTATAACTGGAGTGATACTTCCGTCTTGACATCACACCCAATACACTACAAATCTCTAATAAACCCAGAAGTGGTGTACACAGAACCGGTTAAAGCCCTGTACCACCAAGACCAAAGTCTACCGATTATCGCAAGTATTAGCGATGTAAGTCTCAGGTTAAGACTATACACACCTACCTTGATTTCGGCCTCCCATAGACACATAGTCATAATACCAATGGGATTCCGAGGGGTCTATCCAGAGCGAAGCTGTTTCCCGTACCATCAGTGAAACACGACCTCCTATCTCACTTGCATAAGTATCCGATACTTATATATATGAAACTATGTCGTTGTGCCCTCACAACGCACACAAGTGCAATACTAGCCTATTCTGCATTATCGATGTCCTGTCTCGATAATACTCCGGCTAGGGATATTTAATGATTAATCATTCGTGGATGGATACTGTCTCATATCATCTCAATCCAGGAACTAATCATATTGACCTCTCTTCATTTATATATCTATGGTGATCTAATCACAAATGATGAGAGTGCAATTTCCTTGTCACATAGTTAATTTGCTACAACAACACAATGATCTGTGCAAATAGTGACGCTATAGGTCATTTTGTCAAACATCTGGGTCGATAATAAATCTAATTAGATTAGATATAATTCTGTTAGCAGCTAAGCTAGGCTTGAGCACAGACTAAAGAATTAATGGTCTCATCAACGATCTAGATACATACTTTGATATTCATCTGATTCGTTCGGATCATACATCGTGGCGATGTAATGATCGAATAAATCGCATCAGACGATAATCATGTAAATCCGCTGATGAAAACCTTTCCTCAGTAATTTGAGCCAACCGTACATAATTCAGGTGTCAAGCACTCGAGTGACTGGTTATAGGCCAAGTGGGAGATTGTTGGACAATTATGACCCATAGCGTCACTATTTTTACATATCATGGTGTTGTTGTACAAATTAACTATGTGACAAAGGAGATTACACTCTTATCATTTGTGATTAGATCACCTAATATATAAATGATGAGAGGTCCTTATGATTTGTTCCTGGACGGAGAATGATATGAGATAGTATCAGTCCATGAAGGATAAATCATTAAATATCCTAGTCAGAGTATTATCAAGATTAGACATCGATAAATACGTAAAAGACTAGTATTACACTTGTGCGCGTTGTGAGGGAACAACGGCATAGTTCTCATATATTTGGGTATAGGATACTCATGCAAGTGTAATAGGAGGTTGTGTTTTACCGATGGTACGGGAAAGAGCTTCGCTCTAGATAAGACCCCCTCGGAATTCCATTGGTAGTATGACTATGTGTCTATGGAAGTCTGAAATCAGGGTAGGTGTATTTGGTCTTAACCTGAGACTTGCACCGCTAATGCATGCGACAATCAATATACTTTGGTTGAGGTCGTCCAGGGCTTTAACCGGTTTCTGTGTATGCCAATTCTGGGTATATCGAGAATCGTAGTGTGTTGGGTGTGATGTCAAGACGGAAGTGTCACTCCAGTCATATGGAGATGATGGTCACATAGGATACGAGACTGGTTCTATTAAATGTTGTAGCTATTGGGATAAAATGACAAGGTCAGGTTTATCTGATTATAGAGACTAGTCACCAGACATCCGACATTCGCATTTCGAATTCGAGTGCGGCACGTCAAATCAAGTGTCAAATCGCTAGTCGCATCAAGCATCAAATCACAAGTCACTTTGAGTGATGTGACTTGACAACTTGATGGATTGAGTGATGTGAGTGGTTGAGGCTTTTAATTGTTTGACTTTGAAAGACAAATTCAAATGAAATTCAATTGAAATTCAAATGTGTGTATTTAATAGACAAATTTGCAAACACATCACACATTCTCTCTTCTCTCTTTCCTTCTACCATTCACGCCAAAAGTGGGTTGTTTCATCTTAAACTTTCTGGATCTGTTTTGCCGAGAGAGTGGGAAGCAAAGAGTGTGGTTTTGTGGCAAAATCACAAGTGTTAGAACACTTACGAGACATGCGAATGTGATAGGGAAGGCCACCCATGAGCCGGGAACCATTAGACGAAGCTTGGAGCTTGACGAAGGACTCAAACCGAGCCAAAACCAGTGAAGAAAAACTACACACTGCCGAACTAGTGAAGGATGACAGCAGTTCATTTTTGTTGCCTCGTTTGCCTCTGCGTCTCTCAACCGATCGATGTGAGTATTTCGCGACTTCGTCGATGTATTCGCACTTCATTTTCATGCTTGTTTATGATCTTGGGACCTTAATAGAAACCAACACAATGGGCTTTTAATTAATTTCTTAAGGGGTGGACTTTTGGTCAACTCGGGTCAAACCGATAACCAAAGTCCATTCCGGGAGTTACCCCATAAGCCTAGAAATCAATCTTGGCCCATTAGGCCCAATTAAACTTTAAAGGTCCATTAAGTCACATTTGGGCATTATGGAAGTGGTTTTGGGCCCAATTGGATCCAATCGAATTTGTCTTAACCCTACTTTGTACAACAAACCCAACAAGCCCATTTACAACATTAAAGCCCAAATCCAATTTTAAGGCCCAATTAATTAAACACAAAAAATCCAATTTCACATTTAATTAACCTAAAGTGTATATCATGATTAATCACCCAAATTAACATTTCTAAAACATCAATTTATACAATTAATCATGCTCATTTTCATCATCACATGTCCAACACATTTTGATTAAATCAAACCCAATTACTTGCTTATAACTCTCGGCAATCATAGGGAATTTTAAACCGATTTCGATTTCAATCCAATTGAACCCACAATCAATATTAAATCAACATTCCCAATTGATTCAAGTCATCCAATGATCAAAAATCCAAAAATCATTAAGACAAATTAGGGCACTTGTATTCGGCCAAGCCCAAATATTTGGGGAAAAATGTTCCAAACATTATTTCATCAAATTGATCCAATCAATTATCAATTAAACATGTATTAAGCATACTCAAACATCCAATTTATTCAAATCATGCTCAAATACAAATTACCCAAATTTTAAGCCCTAATATTTTTCATGCTCAAAACTTGCTCTAGATGCCATTGTTGGTTTCTATTAAGGTCCCAAGATCAATAATAAGCATGAATCAAGTGCGAATACAAATCTAAGAAGTTGCGGAATACTCACATCGATCCGTTGAACGATGCGGAGACAACAAAAACAAAATTCTGCCTCTATTGACTAGTTCGACATTGAGCTGATTTCTTCACTGGTTTGGCCTCCATTTTGGGTCCTTCGTCAAGCTCCAAGCTTCGTCGAACGATTCCCGGCTCATGTGTGGACTTCCCTATCACCTTCGCATGTCTCGTAAGTATGCTAGCACTTGAGATTTTGCCACAAAATCCCACTATAGCTTCCCTTCTTTCTCGGCATTTTCATAAAATGAAGTGAAGAAAATAGCCCACTGGTTGGGGCGTGAAGAGTAGAGAGAAATGGAGAGAAAGAGTGTGTTTGATTTGAGAAATTGTGTATCTTATACACACATGTGAATTTCACATGCATTTCACTTGAATTTGGCTTTTAAAAGTCAAACCATTAAAGCCCCAACAACTCACATCACTCAATCCATCAAGTTGTCAAGTCACATCACTCAAAGTGACTTGTGATTTGACGCTTGATGCGACTAGTGATTTGACGTGCCGCACTCGAATTCGAAATGCGAATGCGCTCGCAAATAATCTCGGGCTCGGGTTCGCTAATTCCAAATTAACGAAATTTCCATTATGTCGTAATTAAATGATTACGCCTAGCGAAATCACTATTCACGTCGCTAACGAATTAATTCTAAATTAATTCATTCGCCCGAATTAAAATCTAATTTTAATTCCGTTTAATATATCAAATATATTAATTTCTCGATTAATTCCAAATTAATCGTTATCTCTCTTTTTAATGATATTTTATCCCAGATAAAATATCTCAGTTATTAATCCCAGATTAATTTTCTCTCTCTTCTAATTAATCCTAGATTAATATAGAGTGCGAGTCATACGTCATCGGTGAATCTTTGGGAAGCAACCCATGAGATCCCCGGATATGTTGGCAGTAAATTCAGTCATCGGACTATCCGAACACGTAAGTACCTCGTACTACACTTATACCGATTTACAAGACAAGGTTGGCCTCTGGCAAAGCTCCATGCCTACCCAATTCTCCGAAAATATCCTTACAAGAATAAAGGATCTATATCAGGCGTAGTATACGTAGTATTGCATATTTCTGTCAAGTATCGAATGATCACGTGCTAGGCCTGGGGCTGGAATTGTGTCTGCCCCGTACGAAGCACATGTAGGATGTCTGGTAACTAGTCTCTATAATCGGATAAACCTGACCTTGTCATTTTATCCCGATAGCTGCATCATTTAAGAGAACCAGTCCCGTATCCTACGTGACCATCATCTCCATATCACTGGAGTGACACTTCCGTCTTGACATCACATCCAACACACTACGATTCTCAATATACCCAGTATTGGCGTACACAGAACCTGTTAAAGCCCTGGACGACCTCAACCAAAGTATATTGATTGTCACAAGTATTAGCGGTGCAAGTCTCAAGTTAAGACCAAATACACCTACCCTGATTTCGGACTTCCATAGACACATAGTCATGCTACCAATTGAATTCCGAGGGGGTCTATCCGGAGGGAAGCTGTTTCCCGTACCATCGGTGAAACACAACCTCCTATTACACTTGCATGAGTATCCTATACCCAAATATATGAGAACTATGTTGTTGTGCCCTCACAACAAGCACAAGTGTAATACTAGTCTTTTACGTATTTATCGATGTCCAATCTCGATAATACTCTGACTATGGATATTTAATGATTTATCCTTCGTGGACTGATACTGTCTCATATCATTCTCCATCCAGGAACAAATCATAGGGACCTCTCATCATTTATACATCTAGGTGATCTAATCACAAATGATAAGAGTACAATATCCTTTGTCACATAGTTAATTTGTACAACACCATGATCTGTACAAATAGTGATGCTATGGGTCATAATTGTCCAACAGACAACTTGTCACATTGATTGAGTGATGTGAATAGTTGATATGGGTTGTTGGAAACAATTAATTGCCATTTGACTTTTGGAAAGAAAATTGGTAAATCATTTAATTGATTTTAGAAAATTAATTAAAAGTGTATTTGATAAATTTTTCCTCCAATCAACCACAACTCTCTCTTCCTCACTTCTCTCTTCTTCACGCCCATTTTGGGCTGTTTTTGTTTTGTTTTTTTGGGAAAAACCGTGAGCAATGGAACCAAAGTGTGATGATTTTTGTGGCAAAAACATCAAAAGCTAGCAATCAAAGAGACATTTGAAGGTGATAGGGAAACCCACCCGTGAGCTTGGGATCATTTCGCAAAGCTAGGAGCTTGATGGAGATGGATTGAAGCTGAAAATGAGGACTGCAAAACTGCTCACTGCCGAGCTTGGAGGAGGCAGAAAATAAATTTTTGTTGTCCACCGCGTAACTCAACCGATCGATGTAAGTATTTCATAACTTCCTCGATGTATTCACACGTTGTTTTTATGCTTGTTATTCGATCCTCGGTAACGTAGAACTTAAACACTTTGTCTAATATATATACATATCACTAAACCAGATCTAGTTTCAATCTAATCGAAATTAGATCAAATACGTATATAAAAGACAAGTGGTTCTACCATTTAAATTAGTAATATTAAGGAAAAGGTATTGCTCGTATTCATGGCTTTCAAAGATGAAATGGTTGACCAAATACCTAACACCAGCGTCTCGTGCATGACTTTCAAAGATGAAATGATTGACCAATCTGGTAGCCAACCTGCAAAACTACCAAACTAATTTCGTGTGACTTATAAAACTCAGTAAGTAATCACGCTCGTACTACAAACAAAACATACAAGTCAAACATATTATAAGCTTTTCAGAATTACCAAGTTGTTACGAGTTCAGAATTATCAACTTTTACTATCCTCTATTATTTACTCATGCTAACTCCTCATATACATACAAACATGTGTGTGTGTGTGTGTGTGTGTGTGCGCGCGCTAATCTAATGGCCAAACATCCAAAGCATACAAAGTAAAAATTCGAATATAAATAGAGTACGTCATTTAACATCGAATCTGTTTCAATCATATGAAACATGAAGTTACATTTTTTTTACTTACTTTATCACAAATAAGCATCTTTGAAATATCATTAAGTCGGTAAGTTAAACAAACTTTCTTTAATCCCGGTAACCTTACGATAGATTAACATTCGTGACCTATATACATTCACACTAGATTTCAGATCATTCATTCATTCCATGAAAATATACACAGTCCATACATATCATGGGTTCTATCATAGACATATATACACCCATACATACATATAATCATCATGTAACCGAAAATGAGTCATACATGATAGTCAATACATCAAAGAACACATAACCAAAATAACATTCTAGACGTTGGATTTCGCCCGAGGTCCACAATTGAGAATTTATAGTTTGGGACCACTAGCGATCCTGTAAAATAAAGGTAGAGTGAGCGGGGAATTCCTACCCCCTAGTGTGTTAGGCGCTGTAGGCGTTCCGACGCTCACGTAAGTAATGAAGATGAGCGGTAAATAATATAGAAAGGGGACAAGACCCGAGGTTACCTTGACCTCCGTGGACTGCCATGAGGGCGGTGGGTCGGTGTATAGAAGGTAAGAGGTTTTGAGGGCTCAGGTGAGACTGACTAGGCTTAGAATTAAAATGCATAATTACACCCAAAAAGTACTTGTGGTTATCGCAGTATAGTTGGGGTATCGATTCCTCAAAGAGATGGTTACAAAGAACTGGTTTACTCAAACAAAATGTTAGCAGTAACTTAATAGAAATAGATAGATTGATTGGTAAAATAAGATAAAAACTATAAGAAAATATTTAAGAATATCAATAGAGAAAGATGGCAAAGCATTGGGAATCCCTTATGTATTAAACTCCTATGTTCAGTTATTGATTCCTGTTATTACTCAGTTGAAGGTTTCATATCCAAACCAACAACCGGAAGATATTCAATTCTACACATGTCAAATTCTAAGGTAATCAGTGATTATTTTCTCTATGTTAACAATGCACAAAAGTTATCATTACGAGCTATGTAACGTCGACATATACCATCAGGCAATATTGTATCGGAAGACCAACATATAAAATAACTTTACCAGTCACAACTGGGTCCGCAAATCACACATAGAATAAGCATGACTGAATCTATATGGGAGTTGACAAAACACAGTCTCTGGGTTAAAAAATCATAAAATAATAAAGAAAAACAACAATCAATTTTATTAAATGTTTAAGAGTTTCTAGGAACCAACAACATAAATATAAAAATTTTAGATACAAGAGTTCATCCTTCAGTTTTCCTATGAGATTAGTTCTCCATGGAAGAAAGAGATACAACCTTGATAGATCGGAGAGACGTCATGGTTTCCTTGAAGTTCTTCGTTCTCATCTCTTAATTCTATGTTTTTGGCTCTTTGTTCTATGTTTCTCTCTTATTTCTCTCTGATTTTCTCCTCCCCTTAGGGTTTGGACGAATTTGGCTTTAAACCCCGGAAGATATTCAATTCTACACATGCAAAAATAACAAAATGAAAATAACAAACTAAAATAGTCCAATAGTTACACATATTATTGTCATCAAGGAATACCTAGGAATGAAACCAGAGACTTTCAAAGTACTCAACGTAACTCAAATCCAAGTCTTTGAATAAATCATCTAAGCCAGACTCACAGTGTGTGTGTGTAAAGTTTCATTCACAAATTGATTCCTAGGTAAGCCAACTCAATGATTTCGTTTAAAAATTGGGATGAAAGGGCCAAACCACCTAGATATCTCAAATAAGCTCTGTAATTGCTTTTCTGTGCTCAGTATAGTATGATTTTCTTTTTCATTTTCTTGTCTCTTTATTTCCTTTTTTGTTTCCTTTTTCTTTTCTTCTTTTCTTTTTTCAACACACATACCCTTTAAAGTAGCATTTCTCCTCATGGTGGTCCTAACACTCGCCCATGGGTAGCTTCTTGCTTATCGTTTATATGTGGTTTAATTTCTTTCTTTAGAGACTTTTTTCTTTTTATTTTTAACCATACCACATATCATAACACAAGCAAATGTTCACTTATCGACATGCAATTTCTTTAACTAGTCACTTTGCCAACTGCTTAGGTTGTCACTGCTAAAAACCCATAATTAAGTGCTTACAAGTCTAAACTAAATCAATTACTCAAAGTATAAGATAAAAGTACATTAAAGAACTTATCGTTTCTAAGATTTCATCCTAAAACAACAATATCATCATTGGACTTATGCTTAACTATTAAAAACTAAAAATTAACAAAATAAAACAACATTTCTTTTGTATAACAGGTAATATCATGCACATGCATACACCCCCACACATAAAGCTTGCATTGTCCTCAATGTAAAATAAATGTAAACAAAAAGGATTAAGGAACAACACTACCAGATGTAGAGTTGATCAGGTTCCTGCTGGTAAGATGTGGGTTGTGTGACTGTGTAAGTTGCACTGAACACCTGCATAAATATTTATGCAAACAATAAAAATAAAACATGCAATTAGCACACAATAAAATAAAACTAAAGTGAAAAAATTAAATTAATAAATGCATATGCAAGGGTTGCCTCCCCGCTAGCTATAAGTTTAACGTCTTCAGCCTGACGTAACCACCCAGATTGTCATGGTAGTTTCCATCGACCGAACTGATGAAGGCATGAGAGAGAATTTTTGTCCAGCCGCGGTAGTTTATCCATTGATACCCCAAGGTCTGGTGGCTAAAATTTGGTACTGCACATAAGGAAAAGTTGGTTCAATCTCATTTTTAATCTCCCAGGTATAATATTTAATTAAGACCTGATTTTCCTTTTCCACATTTTGGGTTCTTTGGGCCACTTTTACTTCGAGAGGATTTGATTGATGGTGTAAAGAAGTAGTTTCCAGCAAAACTGTTTCTAGCATGTATAAGTAATGACACTCATCATCACCATGTGGTTGTTTCTCGACATGAAAAATGTTAAGCGCTTGAGGAAAGGGTAATCTAACTGGGAAATGTGGCACTTGTTCTTCCTGAAATGTGTTAGCACTATTATCCTTATGGTCCTTTATAGTGTTGGAAGTGTTCTGTGTTGGACAAAATGACCCATAGCATCACTATTTGCACAGATCATTGTGTTGTTGTAGCAAATTAACTATGTGACAAGGAAATTGCACTCTCATCATTTGTGATTAGATCACCATATATATATAAATGAAGAGAGGTCCCTATTATTAGTTCCTGGACTGAGAATGATATGAGACAGTATCAGTCCCCGATTGATAATCATTAATATCCCTAGCCGTAGTATTATCGAGACTGGACATCGATAATGCGGAATAGGCTAGTATTGCACTTGTGCGCGTTGTGAGGGCACAACGGCATAGTTCTCATATATATAAGTTTTGGAGACTTATGCAAGTGCGATAGGAGGTAGTGTTTCACCAATGGTACGGGAAACAGCTTCGCTCTGGATAGACCCCTCGGAATCCCATTGGTATTATGACTATGTGTCTATGGAGGCCGAAATCAAGGTAGGTGTGTATAAGTCTTAACCTGAGACTTGCATCGCTAATATTTACGATAATCGATAAACTTTGGTCTTGGTGGTACAGGCTTTAACCGGTTCTGCGTACACCACTTCTGGGTTTATCAGAGAGTCGTAGTGTATTGGGTGTGATGTCGAGACGGAAGTATCACTTCAGTCATAGTGGAGATGATGTCACGCAGGATACGGTACTAGTGCTCTTGAGTGTTGCGCAACCAATCGGGATATTGTGACCATGTCATAACTATCCGATTATAGAGACTATGTTACCAGACATCTGATATGTGCTTCGGACGGGGTAGACACTTATCCAGCCCCAGCCCTAGCACGTGACTATCCGATACTGGGCCGATATGCACAATACATTAGTATACTACGCTTGATACAGATCTTTGATATTCTTAAATGGATATGTCCGGAGAATTGGGTAGACTTGGTGCTTTGCTAGGAGTCGACCTTGTCTTGTAAATCGGTAGAACGTAGTACTTGGTACGTACGTGATTCGGATACTCCGACGACCGTATTTACTGCCAGCTAATCCGGGGATCTCATTGGTCGCTTCCCGATAATCCACCGATGACGCAGAACTCGCACTCTTGAATAATCTGGGATAATATATAAGAGAGAGAAAATTTATCTAGGATTTTTTACGGAGATATTTTATCTAGGATAAAATATCGTCTAGAGAGAGATAACGATTAATTTGGAATTAATCGGTAAATTAATATATTCGATATATTAAACGAAATTAGATTTCGACGCGGAATTAAAATTAGATTTTAATTCGGGCGAACGAATTAATTTAGAATTAATTCGTTAGCGATCTGAATAGTAATTTCGCTAGGCGAAATTAATTAATTCTCGTCGCGACGGAAATGCATTAATTCGGAATTAGCGAAACCGAGCCCGAAAGTGTTTGCGGACACATTCGTATTTTGAAACGAGTGGTATCCGCAAATCACATTGCGATATCTCATCACTTGACAGGAATAGATGATGGATGTATCTAGTCACCTTTATGGGATGATACATTGTCTCTATTCTCAATGTGTGATGATGATTCCATTTAATGAATTTTTTTTTGGAGGGAAAACCTTTCACGGTTTTTGAATGGTTTTTTAATTAAAAATTCATTTTTGTAAATCATATCTCATGATTGCTTTTCTCTTTCTTTCTCACGTTTTTGAAACAAAAGCAAGAAGTGAAATAGAAAATGTATAGACACACTTTCTCTCCTTTTCCTCACGCCCAAAAACTGAATATACTCACTGGTTTTGAACCAGAAAAACGTGAGCAATAGGGAAGCCAAGAGTGGATTTTCATGGTGAAAATTCAAGTGCTAGCACACTTACAAGTCTTGCGAAGGTGGTAGGGAGGTTCAACCATGAGCCGGGATCCATCCGACGAAATTAGGAGCTCCATTTCGCAGCTCAAAAACTGAAGACAGAAGACAGTGGACTGCATGCAGTGGGTGTCCATGGCAGTGCGTTTTTGGCTTCATTCGTCTTCGATTCGACTCAACCAACCAATGTAAGTATTCCGCTATCTTCGTTGGTGTATTCATGCATGTTTTTTCATGTCTTGTATGATCTTGGGACCTAGATTTTTACCAACAATGGTATCAGAGCTATAGGTTCAAGCATGAAAAATGTAGGGCTTAAAATTGGGTATTTTGGATTTGAGCATGATTTTATAAAATTGGATGTTTAAGCATGCTTAATATATGTTATATTGAAGATTGAAGTGTTGGCCGAATGTGTGATGTGTTTGGAGTTCTTGGAATTTTTGTTTTTGATTCTTTTGATGAGTTGAAATCATTTAGGTTAATGTTAATTTGAAACTAATTAGATTGGATTTTGAATTGAACATAAAATCCCCAAAAGTTGTCACCTTGGCCGAATGTGTATGTATTTTGGATTCTTGGAATTTTTTGATTTTTGGTTCATTTGATGAGTTGAAATCATTAAGGATGATGTTGATTTGAGATTGAATTGGATTTAATTTTGAATTGGATAAAAATCCCCAAATACTTACCTTGGCCGAATGTGATGGATGTTTGGAAATTTGGAATTTTTAAATTTTGATTCATTTGATGAGTTGAAATCATTTAGGTTGATGTTAATTTGAATAGAATTGGATTGGATTTCGAATTGTACAAAAACCCCAAAATCCTTGTGTTGGCCGAATGTATATGCCCTTTAATGTCTTGGTATTTTTTGATTTTGTGACATTGGATGTATATGAAATCAAATTGGATGGTAATTTGATATCGATTGTGAAATTAATTGGATTAAATTCAAATCGGACAAAAATTACTCCTTGGCTGAGAGCTTTGTAGCATGTAAATGGGTTTGATTTTTCAATTTGTGTGTTGGACATGTAATAATGAATTAAGCATGATTAATTGGACAAATATGGTGTTTTAGAAATATTGATTTAGTTGATTAATCATGTAATACACTTTAGTTTAATTGAATATGAAATTGGATTTTGTGATATTTAATTAATTGGGCCTATTTTGGAAATTGGACTTTAATGTTGTATTTGGGCCTATTGGGCTTGATTTATCAAGTTTGGTTTAGGCCAAATGGATTGGATCCAATTGGGCCCAAAACCTTAACCATAAAGCCCAAATGCGACTAATGAACCTTTAAAGTTCAATTGGGCCTAATGGGCCAAGATTGATTTATTGGCTTATGGGGTAAATCCCGGATTGGACTTTGGTTATCAATTTGACCCGAGTTGACCAAAAGTACACGCCTTAAGAAATCAATTAAAAGCCCATTGGACTTTAATTGAATTAACGTTGGACGTTAATCGGTCTTTGAGACGCGTTACGATTAAATTTGGAATTTAAATCGTAAAAGGTTTATTAAATAAAAGTGTAATATTTAATTTGGAATTGAATAGTGAATTAGTATTAAATACATGTTAAATTAGATTTAATGATGTAGTTTAATTTAATTCATGAATTCGTACTTTAAGTACTTATTCGCAAAAACGAGTTTGACTCGAACAAAATCAAATCGTTGTTTGAACATTGGATGATCACTTAATTATCAGATTAATTAATTTGATTGATTGATTGATAGCATGCTTATGTCTGTGAATACGTGGTTGTGATTGAATGAATAATGTATATCGGATGGATATTAGTCGGGTGGGCAATTTTAGAAATTGTTGTAATAAATTCGATTTATTAAATTGGACCTGCGTGTCCAGCCTTATCACCTCTATTCTATTGTATTCTCTTCTCACATATTCCCCTCTATGTATATGAGTTTCTTTAGAAGTGTAGTGTAACGGGTAGAAGTAGTACAAGTGCTAGCTTGAGTGAGAAAGGGAGAGATTTGATCTAGGATCAATGTGTTAAGTATCCATCCGCATATCATTATTATTTTATTTTCATACTCGCTTTATTATGTGTTTAGAATGCATGTTTAAGGGTGTATGATGATGAGACCTTAACAAAGATAATTAAATTGGTAGCCAATTTGCACGCGAAAAACCCTCGTTAAATATCAAGCGTTTATTTTCCTTCCATTGAGTGATTCTTACTCAAGATCCGAGATTGGCAGGGTTGTTGGCCAAAGTCAAGCCCTTGTCCGTCAAAGATGTGTTTTAATCACGAGGCTTTGTTCCATATCGGTGTCGTGTCCAAGTTGTGGTTTGTTGGCCAAAGTCAAGACCACTTCTTGTCCATTGACATTGATTACGAAGCTTCCATGTCAATGGGTCCGCGCTTGACTGGGATCACTAGGTTTGTTGTGCCAAAGCCAAGGCCTAGTTGATTCAGAGGAAAAAGGTTAGGGTATACATTCGATGTATAGGCATATATAATATAATATATTTGGGACTTGGATGTCCACCTACTGGATCTAGGAGTTGGATGAGATCCAATTGATCTTCGAGATCTACCTAGTTAATTATCATACAATTTGTTGGCCAAAGTCATGATTGTGTGATATTTAACGGGATCCTAGCCCACTAGGAAACACGGTTTCCCGAGTACTCGACAGAGGGTTGGAGGCTCGACGAAAAATAGTGGGAGGCAAGAATTGAATTTGCAATATTCGTTCAATTACTCGCCATACGCGCTCATTCAAATTATTTAGTCGTAATATTAAATGTTAGTTGAACTAATATTTAAATTGTTGTTTTAATAAACTGTTGGACTGTATTATACTTGATTATATATAATTGGATTATATTAATCAATATATTTGAATTAATTAATTTTAGTTTACAGTTGATTTTATAATTGGATTATAGTAATCAATGTAATTGAGGTTAATTAATTTGGATTATATTTGATTGTATAGTTGAACTATTATAATCATTATAATATATATAGTACCACTAATCGTTGATTAAATAGTTGGACTATTATAATCAAGATAAAAAATTGAAAAGTTGGATATTTAAAATATAATTTGGGATTAAAATATTTTAAATGATTTAATTTCAAATTGGGAATAATAATAGGTTACTTTATTTGATAAAATAACTTATTATACCTTACGCCCAAAATTAAGCAAAATAAGTAGAGCATAAAATCTTTGGAAGATTTATGTGACGATGACTTTAATGCTTATTTAATAATACTTGTCATAAATCTAATTTTAGATTAAGAAGTATTAAAATTGCATTTATAATTCTTGGAGAATTAATTGACTATTCTAAAGGAGATAAAGTCAAAGTTTGAAATTGGGCATGTAGCACGAGGTGCACATCGTTTCGATATTCTAAAAACCCAAGGCTTGGCCTAAAGTTCCTAAAATATTGAAAAAGATAATTGACATATACCAAAGTGACTACCATTTGGATATGGAAGACACGAAGGAATTAAAGAAAGGGCAAGGCTCTTACTTTGAAAATGTTTGTCTTAGTTATGTTCACTACTAGTATTAAAATTGGATTTTAAATACTTAGTGTGATACATAAAATATATGTATTGATGTTCAGAATCCGCTATGAGTTGGATACTGACTTCAAGCTGAGATTTCTCTGCAAATCGGAAACGGGACAAAAGTCGTTGTTTCGACCGTAGATACCTAAGTTTAGGAACTACCCTTTGGGTATGCACTTAAATTAGGAACTGTTATAATGTAACTAGTTTGACTAGAGACATTATCTCTGTATCAGTGTTTAATCCATTCCGGATAAAACCTTTATATTCTAGAACACTAAAGTGTTTTATTATATAAAGATGATACTGAGATAAATACATTAGATGTAAATAACAGAATTTATATTTTGAATATAATGAAAATCTCAAACATATAAAATGACAAATAAAGAACTCAAATTGATTTGATCAATAGAGACTTATTTGTGGCATTGTTGTCTAGGACACAATTAAAAGAGACTCGTATATCCACACTTTTGAAGAATGGGTACTAGGACTGATTTGACTATTCAAATAATGTCTGCGAATCTAATTTATAAGGTAAAGTACCTAAAATACTATTTACTTGGTAATAGTATAAGGACCACCGATCTCTTAGCCCTATTCATGGTGAAGTAAGTGGGCCCATATCTAGCTAGGCTAGATGTGAACCATAAACAGATCGACTATAGTATTATTCCGCCTCGGTAAGACCGTAAGGAAAATACTTAAGCAGTAAGTTTCATACGAACATGAAAGAGTACGGTATTCTTTAAAATGAGGACTCCTCCCGAGACACGTCAGTTAGACGGTGTGTCCGAACTAAAACCGAATTTTGTTGGACATGATAAGGTTTATCACGAGTCGCTCTGAGCTACTATTTCCTTCAACCGGATATGTATTAACAGTGTAAAACTTATTTAGAATAAGGTTCCATACAAATCTGTTTGACAGATGTCATATTGGATATGAACAGGATAGAAACGGGGTTTCTCATTCCTGATAATTTGGGTATGCCAGGCATAACGTTTGGATGATACCAAACTAAGAACCCAAATTGGATAAGTGCCAATATAGGTTATCCTAAGGGAAACCTTAAGTATAGTACTTATAAATCTCACATGAGAACAATATGATTGTTGCTCACCATGCGGTTTTCCTGAGAGGAATATGTTGGTTTATTCTAAGGTCCCAAGATCAAATCAAGACATGAAATAATGCGTGAATACATCAACGGAGGTAGCGGAATACTCACATCAATCGGTTATGTCGAATTGAAGATGAATCGAAGCCAAAAACGCACTGCCTTGCTCACGCCACTGCAACCAGTCCACGCTCACTGTCTTCGCAGTTTCGGGTCTCAAAACGAAGCTCCAAACTCCGTCGGATGAGTCCCGCCTCATGGGTGAACCTCCCTACCACCTTCGTAAGACTCGTAGTGTGCTAGCACTTGCGGTTTTCCCACCATGAAAACCCAACTCTTGGCTTCCCTTAGCTCACATTTTTCTGGTTCAAAACCAGTCCCAATATTTCTGTTTTGGGCGTGAGAGAAGAGAGAATTTGAGAGAGATTTTTCTTATTGATTTTTGTTACCAAAAATCAATTTATATTTATGCCATAATATTTATTAAATTAATAATAAACTTATGACACAAATCATGCAATGGCTTAGAGTGTCAAACACTCAATTTCCATGCAAAACCATTGAGTGCATTGTACACTATCTCCATGCAATGCATTAGAATTAAATAATGCATAATATGACATGTGTCATGTGGGCCCCACACGTTTCCAAATGAAAGTGGGCCCACGTGCACTCACGCGTTCGGGTTCGATATTTCCGAAATACCGAACTTACGTCGCGACGTTTAATTAAATCGAATTGAAATAAATAATTGCACCTAGCGAAATTATCATTTACGTCGCTAACGAATTAATTCTAAATTAACTCGTTTGCCCGAATTAAAATCTAATTTTAATTTCGCGTCGAAATCGAATTTCGATTATTATATCGAATATAATAATTTTATCGATAAATTCCAAATTAATCGTTCTCTCTCTCTAGACGAATTTTATCCCGGATAAAATATCTCCGTTATTAATCCTAGATTAATTTTCTTCTCTCTTCTTCTATATAATCCCAGATTATTCAAGAGTGCGAGTTGTGCGTCATCGGTGGATTATCGGGAAGCGACCCATGAGATCTCCGGATAAGTTGGCAGTAAATACGGTCGTCGGAGTGCCCGAATCACGTACGTACCAAGTACTACGTTCTACCGATTTACGAGACAAGGTCGACTCCTAGCAAAAGCACCAAGTCATCCCAATTCTCCGGACATATCCTATTAAGAATATTTAGATCTGTATCAAGCGTAGTATACGATTGTATTGTGCATATTGGTCCAGTATCGGATAGTCACGTGCTAGGGCTGGGGCTGGATAAGTGTCTGCCCCGTCCGAAACACATATCAGATGTCTGGTAACTAGTCTCTATAATCGGATATTCATGACCTGGTTATAATATCACGATTGGATGCGCATCACATAAGAGCACTAATACCGTATCCTGTGTGACATCATCTCCACTATGACTGGAGTGATACTTCCGTCTCGACATCACATCCAATACACTACGATTCCTGATAAACCCAGAAGAGGTGAACACATAACCAGTTAAGATCCCCCAACCACCAAAACCAAAGTTTACCGATTGTCGTAAGTATTAGCGATGCAAGTCTCAGGTTAAGACTATACACACCTACCTTGATTTCGGCCTCCCATAGACACCTAGTCATAATACCAATGGGATTCCGAAGGGTCTATCCAGAGCAAAGCTGTTTCCCGTACCATCGGTGAAACACGACCTCCTATCGCACTTGCACAAGTATCCAATACTTATATATATGAGAACTATGCCGTTGTGCCCTCACAACGCGCACAAGTGCAATACTAGCCTATTCCGCATTATCGATGTCCAGTCTCGATAATACTACGGCTAGGGATATTAATGATTAATCCTTCGTGGACTGATACTGTCTCATATCATCTCAATCCAGGAACTAATCATAGGGACCTCTCTTCATTTATATATCTATGGTGATCTAATCACAATGACGAGAGTGCAATTTCCTTGTTACATAGTTAATTTGCTACAGCAACACAATGATCTGTGCAAATAGTGACGCTATGGGTCATATTATCCAACAATCTCCCACTTGGCACATAGCCAGTCACTCGAGTGTCCTACACCCGAACTATGTAAGGTTCGCTCAAATTGCTGAGGATAGGTTTCCTCAGCGGATTATCGTTTGACGCGATTTATACGATCATCACATCGCCACGATGTATGATCCAAACGAATCAGATGATATAGAAGTATATATCTGGATCGTCGATGAGACCTTTAATTCCTTAGCTGTGCTGACGCCTAGCTCAGCCGCTAAGAGAACTATATCTAATCTAATTAGATTTATTATCGATCCAAATGGCTTCTATTGCTGCCTCAGCTGCAGCAATAATCCTCATTTGTTGTTTATTCGGCAACAGTTATCTTGCTTGGAAGATTTCCAGCTCAGTGTTCCGTTATTCAAATTTTATAGTACCGCAGTATTTAATCGTTTTGAAACTTGCTGCAGTGATCCCAGTCACTTCAAGTTCTCCATCTCCATAGTAAAAGATAGCATCTTTAGTTCTCAGAGATACTAACAGATGTTCTTAACTTCAATCCAGTGACTATCACTTGGATTGACCCGATTGTGACTCCATATGCTCGAAGCGTATGAGACACCAATATAAGTACATTTTAAATGTACAATTTCCTAGAGAGTGTTAACAACTCCAAATCTATCCCAATAGATCTTTATTCCTTGAATAAAGGTTGTTACTCCCCAGAATTCTACGGAGAATTTCTTTGAAAGCCAAGCTTTCAACAATAGCTTTATGGGAATTTCACTGTCAGTGCGCTCTCCCACTAACCTCCTTATATACACAAGAATTATTTCGTTTTGAGTCAAATCATAAACCATTATGATTATTTCAAAACGACAGTTCCAAGAACCTTATGCTTGCTTCAATCCAAACATGGATTGAATAATCCGCAAACCTTGTTTGTCGGTTATACAAAATCGTCAGAATGTTATAAACATTCTCCAAAAGGTTTCCTTTTCAAGAAAGCGATTTTGATTTGTAACTGACATATTTCATAAATGAAATATACAGTTATCAACAAGCATCTTCAAAATGAATTCATGGCACTTTGCCATAACAGAGAGTCGATACCTTGTATCACTTCCTCAAAACGTAGTCGGATGGTACACCACCATAAGATTAACATCTTTATGAGGTGAGATCAGAAACCCACACTCTAGGTTGTTTTCTGACTCTATCCGATCTACGAGGTTCTTGTGTATTTGAAGATTAATGGTATAGATTCATCATAGATGAACTATTTGTGTTCCATTAAGGACTTCGTGCCTTGAACAGTATTACTCCGATTTTCATCGAGTATCACTATCCTCCCACTGACCACTGCATATCGGTATTTCTCTCAGGAAAACCGCATGGTGAGCAACAATCACATTGTTCTCATGTGGGATTTATAAGTATTATACTTAAGGTTTCCCTTAGGATGACCTATATTGGCACTTATCCAATTTGGGTCCTTAGTTTGGTATCATCCAAACGCTATGCCTGGCATACCCAAATTATCAGGAATGAGAAACCTCGTTTCTTCCTTTGTTCATATCCTATATGAAATGTCAAACAGATTTATATGGTACCTTATTCTAAATAAGTTTTGCACTGTTAATACATATCCGGTTGAAGGAGATAGTAGCTCAGAGCGACTCGTGATAAACTTATTATGTCCAACAAAATTCGGTTTTAGTTCGGACACACAACCGTCAACTGACGTGTCTCGAGAGGAGTCCTCACTGAAAGAATACTATACTCTTTCATGTACGTATGAAACTTACTGCTTAAGTATTTTCCATTACGGTATTACCGTGGCGGAATACACTATAGCCGATCTGTTTGTCTACTTCGTGTCGAAACTCTAAAGTTTCCGATCTGTGTTCTTCAAAAGAAACACATAACCACAACGTGATGTCACATCCGTTAAGGTCACGAAATATTCATGTTCACATCTAGCCTAGCTAGATATGGGCCCACTTGATTCATCATGAATAGGGCTAACAGATCGGTGGCCCTTTTACTATTACCAAGTAAATAGTATTTTAGGTATTTAACCTAATAAACTAGATTCGTAGACCTTATTTGAATAGTCAAATCAGTCCTAATATCCACTCTTCAAAAGTGTGGATATACGAATCTTGTTTAATTGTGTCCTAGACAACAATGCCACAAATAAGTCTCTATTGATCAAATCAATTTGAGCTATTTATTTGTCATTTTCTATGTTTGAGATTTTTCTTTATATTCAAATATAAATTCTATTATTTACATCCAATGTATTTATCTCAGTATCATCTTTATATAATGAAACACTTTAGTGTTCTAGAATATAAAGGTTTTATTCGCAATGGATTAAACACTGATATAGAGATAATGTCTCTAGTTAAACTAGTTACATTATAACATTTCCTAATTTAAGTACATACCCAAGGGTAGTTCCTAAACTTAGGTATCTACGGTGAAACACAGCGACTTTCGTCCCGTTTCAATTCGCAGAGAAATCTCGACTTGAAGGCAGTATCCAGCTCACAGCGGATTCTGAACGTCAATACATATTGTATTATGTACCACACTAAGTATTTAAAATCCAATTTCATACTAGTAGTAAACATAACTTAACTTTGACAAATATTTTTAAAGTTAGAGCCTCGCCCTTTCTTTAATTCCTTCGTGTCTTCCATATCCAAATGGTAGTCACTTTGGGATATGTCAATTATCCTTTTCAATATTTCACAAACCTTTCCCAAGCCTTGGGTTTCGGAATATCGAAACAATGTGCACCTTGTGCTACATGCCCAATTGCAAACTTTGACTTTTCTCCACTAGAATAGTCAATTAATTCTCCAAGAATTATTATTGCAATTTAAT
>SKCR01000629.1:0-28889 GCA_019454045.1 Zanthoxylum bungeanum | reverse complement strand
TGTTGATTTGAATTGATCTGACTTATTGATAGAACACATTGCAGAACACAGCAGAAAGTTTTTATAGGGTTTGTTTGGCATTGGAAGTTTGTTTTTTCATTGATTCTTTTTACATTGCAAGTTTTCTGAATGTAATTCCAAGTTGTGTACATTGATTTGCTTATAGAACCAAACAATAGTTGCCCTTTTGCTTTATTTGGTTTGATTTGGACAAGTTTATTGGGGATTTAGATTCGATATTGAATTAAGATTTATTATAAATATTTTTTTATAAATTATGATTGGTAGGTTATTGGATGATAAACAATGCTATCAAAATATGAAAAAAAATTTAGTATAGTTGAACTCAACTTTGGGGGTAATGTTGCTTTACAGATAATCTCTAAGGTATGTTTGGAAATATAATAAGCACAGAGGAGACATAAGATAATGACTCTCCATAATCTTGATTTTGGGCCATGGAGTGAGGTTTTTTTTCTTTTTTTCTTTTTTTTTGGAAAATGATATTTTTATTAAGCAAAAACAAGATTATACCTGATTTGAGGGGAAAAGTACTCCATCTAAAACCAGTAACGCCATAGTTACAAGCCGTTTTGGCTAAATTATACACAATTACATTTGAAAATCTGTGTTTAAAATGAATTTGACAAGAAACCAATTGATCTCTAGCTTCTTTTATCTCTTAAATGATCCACTCAATCTCCTTTACTGTTGAAGAATTTCCCAAAACTAAGTCAATGATATTTTTGGCGTCAGATTCGATAATGAAAGATGAAAATTCCATTGACTTGACTCCATATTCCAAACAAAATAGCCTCGGCTTCTGCCCCCTCAATATCCTCAGTAAAAGTGATCACTTTAGTTTGAACACCAAAAACGAGTTATTTTGGACTCGTTTTTAAGCCAGTTTTGCATAAGGAAAACCTGAAATTTGCCCTAATTATTTAAACAAACATAGAACCACCTTATCAAGTGTTAGAAACACATTATTCTGAGCCTCAACCTTGTTAGATTTCAACCTTCTTGATTTTCACATTGAAGAGTTTCTTGATTACCTTGTTTTCTCTGTCTTGATGATATTGATCATTTATTGACCATCAATACATAAACACAACCCTAACTAAATTTCCTTAGCCTTCAGAGTTCTCAATGAGGAGATTGGTAGTCGGAGTTTCGATGTTGCGAGTTCGCACGGTTGATCTGCTTAGAGACTTCAGAGGTTCTGAAGAGGCCGATTGGTGCGGGCCTGAAGGAGTTCTTCAGGTTATTACAGTCTAGAGTATTAGAGTCGGCAGAGTTACTTCAATAGGTCTTATACCATCATTGTAAATTTTCTCGTTATAGTGGATTTTGGCTGGTAACCTAGATACCTAAAATGATTTTTTACTCGCACGAGTTTTCCACTTCGTTAACAAAATTGATGGTGTTGATTTTGTTGTCTGCTCTCGTTTATTTGCTTTGATTTATAATTATTAGACTTAAGGGTGCATGTTGGTAATGCATAGAACAATAATTAGGATATGTCCTAAGTTATTGTGTATTATTCCACATAGGGTCAGAACATTATGACAAATTCAAATTTTCAATTAGTATCAGAGCCGGATCTCGATCATTGACCTGTTTATATTATGGATAGATGTCAACCCTTAAACTGTCTCTCATTCTTTGATGGGACAGAGTACCCTCACTAGAAAGTTTGCATGAGAGATTCCTCAAGTCTTTAGACGAAAGGATCTGGATGTCAGTAGAGCACGGGTGGAAACCTCCCGTGGTTATGGTTGATAGGGTCTTTTCCCTTAAAGATAAACGTGCATGGGTTTTATAGGGAAAATCCAGTAACGCAGCGGAATGCGGAAAATCAAAATTTTCCGATTTCAATAATTTTTCTTTGATTAATTAAATAAACTTATTTACTTTATTACCCAATACTTAAAAACTGAAATTTTACACAAGAAATCAAATTTCTTTGTAATTGCCGAATTGGCCCAATAGTTTATAAATTGATCATTTTAGTCTTCAAAATGTCAAATACAATTTTGGATGATTCTAAATCAATTCTAAAATGATTTCCAATATGTCCAACACATCAAAAATAAATTACAACAAAATCCCCAAAAAAATTCAAATTGCTGAACAGCCCCTCAATTTTTCAATTTTTACAATTTGGTCCATTTTTGTTCAAAACATGTCAAGATCAAATCCAATCAACCAAAAATTAATATGCATCATATACATACCATAATACATCACATATATGAAAAGCCTCAAATTTGGATAGGGTTAAGAACCTTAATTTTATAATTTCTTCAAATTGACAAAATACACCAAATCAATTAAATCCAACACTTTAGTTTAAACTTTACCACACCAAATAAGTCTCACCATCATGAAACAACTCAAGAATAATTCTAGATCATCAATGAGTGGCTTAGCAACTCTAGAATGACAACTTGATTATCAAATAATCAAAAGAGAGCTTAAGAACTCATTTCAAGCTCACTTGGATACCATACATGCTTTCATCTTTCAAACAAGTTCAAAACCATTTAAAACACAAACTAAAAGTGTAGAGAAAATCCTAGCAATACATGTTGAAGCTAAACATGATAGAAATAATTTCTTAGTTGAAAAGTTTAAAGAAAAACTTACAAAATCAAAATTTCCAAGCTTTTCTTTTTGGTTCTTCAACTTTGCTCTCAACTCTTTTGTGTTTGTTTTTGGTAACTTGTTAACCTAATCTTATGAAAAATGAAACAAAACAATATATACTCACCCAATTATCCCTTGGCCGAATTTAAGCATATATGAAATAACTAGATATTATTTTGTTTCATTAAAGTTAACTTTATCAACTTGTGTAAATGATCATTATAACATTTAATGAAATTCAACAACTCAATTAAAACAACTCAAGTCATCTCCAAAAATATCAAAACTTAAGATATTTATATTTTTAATTACTTTAATTATTTAACAACTAAATAATTATTTAAGTATAAATATATTAAATATATGTATTATATTTACTTTAAATATCCAAATACATATATATTTATGATATATGTCAAATATCACAATTTGACATTTAATTAATGTGTATTTAATAAAATCTATCATTAAATACAAATATACATTAATTAGGAAATGGCCATTAGGTCCATTTGCATGTATTTTTCATTTAACCTTTAAACGACTTATAAATAATCAGTATTATTCATAAAGTTGCCATAATGCTCTACGAGTATATTTCACTAGTGAGACTCTCTAGATTTATGCATATCCGTCACGAAATCCAATTTCATGTCCATAATTTACCCACCCGTAAATTATGATGACCACAGATAAACTCGCCGAATCATACAGGTCGAGGTCATGACATATGTTTAATTCCTCAGTCACAGGTATCCGGATATAGCCCATAGATATAAATGTAAACATCAAATCTCTATAGGGACAATCCCGTCGACGTCTCTATTAGCAATCTCTAAAAGAACATTTAGAACTCACTTCAAAAGTGTACCACAAGCCCATGGTTTTTATCTGATTTCTAATCATATATGGACTACATATGCTATGTACACAAAACTGACGGATCCTATCTCGACACACACACCCAACGAACAGTCGGAGGTCTGATCTAAATAGATCGGTGACGTGACTGCCATCTAAGTGTGGAAGATGTCTCATGTGCCCATAGTGGTATCTCAAGTCAAAGAATCACAAATGCTACTCAACCCGAGAAGATTCTTATTGACGTTGGTGTACCATCAATTAAGAATCTTTGGTGAGTCATTCAGTGTTTATCCGCTATAAATACCTACACGTCTATATGAGTCTCCAAGACTCATGGTTTATTAAGAAACCATTAGAATCCAATATTCCAGTATATGACATGTACCGGTCTCAATGGGTTTACTTTACTGACCAAATAGTGTAAACCTTGACCATGATCTGTCTAAGAATGACAACGTCATGATACAACTCAATGTCAGTTGTGACGTTTTTACAACTGCATCATGCCTAATCATTCTAAGGTCAATTACGTCTTTACCATATAAAGAGATACATTACATTATAGAAACTGCTTATTTTATTCATAATAAAACGCTTACAAGAGTATTTACAAGGAAATACAACGGGGAATTGGCGCTCTGAACACCAACCCCAAAAAATCTCCCACTGGCTCTAGTGCCAATATCGATTGTATCTTATACCCATCGGCTCCACATGTTTATCAAATAACTTCGGAGGTATGGCCTTCGTAAACGGGTCTGCTACATTATCTTCACTCGGTACCTTGTACACGACAATATCCTCTCGATACACAATCTCTCGAATGATGTGGTACTTGCGTTCCACATGCTTCGACTTCTGATGTGCCCTCGATTCCTTTGCTTGTGCAATGGCTCAAGTATTATCATAGTATAACGGAATAACATTCTCGATACTGTGGACAACTCCCAATTCTGTGATAAAATTCCTAATCTATACAGCTTCCTTTGTAGCTTCAGAAGTTGCAATGTATTCCGCCTTTATGGTGGAATCAGTTATTGACCCCTGTTTGGAACTCTTCCAGCAATCTGCATCTCTGTTAAGGGTAAAGACGATACCAGATGTAGACTTTCTATCATCGGGATCCGATTGGAAGTCGAAATTCGTATACCCATTAACTTGCAGTTCACTTCCTCCATAAATTATCAACTTATCCTTAGTACCTTTAAGACACTTCAGGATATGTTTAATGGTCATCCAATGGTCATTGTCTGGATTGGAATGATATCTACTTGTTACGCTAACTGCGAAACTAATATCAAGCCTAATACATAACATGACATACATTATACTACCCAAACACGAGCATAAGGTTGGTTATGTTAGATAATTATGACCCATAGCGTCACTATTTGTAAAAGACATTGTGGTTTTTTGTACAAATTAATTATGTAGCAATGGAAATTGCATTTTATCATTTTGCAATTTGATTACTTAAATATATAAATGATAAAAGTCCATATAATTAGTTCCAGATTATAAGATATGAGACTGTATCAATCCATAAAGGTTTAATCATTAAATATCCCTAGTCATAGTATTATCGAGACCGAACATCGGTAATGCGGATAGACTAGTATTGCACTTGTGCGTGTTATGGAAGCGTAACAACATAGTTCTCATATATTTAAGTATTGGATACTTATGCAAGTGTGATATGAGGTTGTGTTTACCGATGGTACGAAAACAGCTTCACTCTGGATAGACCCCGCATAATCCTATTGGTAGTATGACTATGTGTTTATAGGAGTCCGCATCCAGGGTAGATGTATTTGGTCTTAACCTGAGACTTGCATCGCTAGTACTTGCGACAATCAATACGCTTTGGTTTTGGTCGTCCAGGACTTTAACAGGTTCTGTGTACGCCTCTTCTGGGTTTATTAAGAATCGTAGTGTATTGGGTGTGATTCAAGATGGAAGTATCACTTCAGTCATATGGAGATGATGATCATGCAGGGATACAGAACTGGTACTCTAATAGGTTACAACCATCGGGATAATATGACATGGTCATGATTATCCGATTAAAGAGACTAGTTGTTTGTAATCCGATATATTGCTTCGTACGGGGCAGACACTATTCAAGCCCCAGGCCTTGCATGTGACATCCGATACTGGATCGCAATACGCAATATTACGTATACTACGCCTGATACAAATTATATATTCCATTAAGAATATTTCTAGAGAATTGGGTAGGCACAATGCTTTGCTAGAAGCCAACCATGTCTCGTAAATCGGTAAAAACGTAGTACGAGATACGTACGTGTTCCGATAGTCCGACGACCGGATTTACTGCCAACATATCCAGGGATCTATTGGGTCGCTTCCTGAAGATTCACTGATGACGTATGATTCGAGCATAATAATCTGGGATTAATTACGAAGAGATTTTATCTAGGATAAAATACTATTTGAAGAGAGAAAACGATTAATTTTGAATTAATCGATAAAATAATATATTCGATATATTAAACAAAATTAGATTTCGACGCAGAATTAATATTGGATTTTAATTCGGGCAAACGAATTAATTTAGAATAAATTCGCGAGCGACGTGAATAGTAATTTTGCTAGGCATAATTATTTAATTAAATTTGATTTAATTACGTCGCAACAGAAAGTTCGTTAATTCGGAATTAGCGAACCCGAGCCCATGAGTGTTTACGGGCCCACACGGATTTAGAATCAAGTGGGACCCACATGTCACATCACTTATCACTTTAATTAACTTTTTGGTGATGGGTTTTGGTGAAGGAATGATGATGACTTGCCTTACACTCAAGTTGATGGAATGATTGAATATTACCTAAACTGGTTTTGGTATATGTTTTAATTTTGAGTTTTGAATATCAAAACAACCAAGTCACATATTTCACTTCATCTATTTCCTCTCCCAACTCACGGTTTTAGAGCAAAATTTTCCCCAAAAATTTTCTTCATTGCCGTGACTTTCCAAGGAGATTTAGAAGATTTGTAACAAATTTTCTAAAGTGCTAGCACACCAAGGAATCATCCAAGGTGATAGGGAAACTATCCTAAAATCTTGGAATCAACTCAAAAGCTTGGAGCTTGGATCTCTTCCCAAGTTGAGCTTGGCCGAAACTTAAACTTGGAGAAATTTTTTTTCAATTTGACGCATCCTAAATCTGTTCATTGTAAGTATGATTCCGCCATACTTCTTTATTATTCACTTTATTTTTCATTGCTTATATGATCTTGGATAAGTCTTAGAGACTAACAATGGTATCATGAGCCTTGAATAAGCATGAAAATTAATTTTAGGGTAAAATTGGGTAAATTTGATTTGAGCATGATTTAACCAAATTGTTTGTTTGAGCATGCTTGTATATGGATAACTTGGAGTTATATGTGAATATTTTGAAGAAAATTGAATTGGAATAATTTTCCCCAATTTTATGCATGATGGCCGAATGTATAATAAACCCTAATGTCATGGTATTTTTTGTTTTTTGATCATTGGATGAGTTGAAAGACATGGTTATATTGATTTAAGATTCAATCGGATTGAAATCGGAATCGAATATAAAACCCTCAAAATGCCGTGACCTAGTAAGCATGGAAATGAGATGATTTTTTTTGTTTCAATAATGTGGGACATGTGTTGGACAAATTCAAGCATGATTAATTGATTAAATTGATATTTTGGAAATGTTAATTTAGATAATTAATTAATGTAATACACTTTAATTAATTAAATTATCAAATTTGGAATTTTAAAATTTAATTAGTTGGGCTTAATTTAGAATTGGGCTTAAATGTTGTATTTGGGCCTAATGGGCTTGGTTGGGCCAAGTTGGTTTAGGTCAATTGGATTAGATCCAAATTGGGTCTAAATCATTCCATTAAGTCCAAATATGACAAATGTGCCTTTTATGTTTAATTGGGCCTTAGGTATGGTCGAAATTGGTTTCTTGGCAAATATGGTGATTCCTTAATTGGGCTTTGGTATTTGGGTTTGACCCATATTGACCAAAGTCCATGCCTTAAGAAAATAATTGAAAGCCCATTGGACTTTAATTAAACTACATTGGATGTTAATTGGGCTTTGAGACCTATTTAGATTAGATTTGGAATCTAAGTCGTAAAGGCACATTAAAAAGTGTAGTTATTTAATTTAGAATTAAATAAGGAAATAAATAGTATTGAATACGAATTAAATTAGATTTAAATTGTAGTTCGATATAATTCAAGAATTCATACTTTGAGTACTTATTCTCAAACGAGTTGGACTCGAGCAAAATCAAATCGTTGTTTGAACATTGGATGATCACTTAATTCAAAGATTAATTAATTGGATTAGATTGATTGAATAACATGCTTTGTGTGTATACATGGATGTGTTGAATGAATAATGTATATCAGATGGATATTAGAAGGGAAAGGGCAATTTTGGAAATTGTTGTAAATTTAGAATTTATTAAATTGGACCTGCGTGTCCAGCCTTATCTCTCTTGATTCTTTGTAATTTTATTTCTCACCTAATTCCCCTCAATGTTAATGAGGTTTCTTTCATTGTATTATGTAATTGGGTAGAAGTTAGAATAGTGCTAGCCGGGGAGAGAAATGGAGTGATTTTTTCTAGGACAAAACCTGTGAGATATCCATCCGCATATCATTATTAATTTATTTTCACGCCTTATTATGCTTTTAGAATGCATGCTTAAGGGTTGTATGATGAGACCTAACAAAGATAATAAATTGGTTGCCAATTTACGCGAAAAACCCTCAATAAATATTAAGCGTTTTCCTTCCATTGAGTGATTCTTACCCAAGATCCAAGATTGGCACTTGTTTGTTGGCCAAAGTCAAGACCTTTGTCCGTCGCGGATGTGTGTTTGAATCATGAAGGCTTTGTTCCATATCATATGTCTTGTCCAAGTTGTGATTTGTTGGCCAAAGTCAAGATCACTTCTTGTCCATCGACATCGATTACGAAGCTTTCCAAAGTCAATGGGTTCCGCTTAACTGGAATCATTAAGCTTGTTGTGCCAAAGCCAAGGCTTAGTTGATTCAGAGGAAAAAGGTTAGGAAAATATATTGGATATATTGGCATATATATGTTGTATATATGTTTCGGACTTGGAGGTCCACCTACTGGATCTAGGAATTGGATGAGATCCAATTGATCTTAGAGATCTACTTAGTTAAATATCATACAGCTTGTTGGCAAAGTCAAGGTTGTGTGTTATTTAACGGGATCCTAGCCCACTAGGAAACTAGGTTTCCCGAGTACTCAACAGAGGGTTAGAGGCTCGCGAAAAATAATGAGAGGCTAGTATTGAATTTGTAATTTCGTTCAAATACTTAGCTTTACGCGCTTTCAAAATTATTCGTCAATTATTTTATTAGTTGGACTAATATATTATTATTTTTCTTGTAACAGGTAGACTGTACCCATACATCGTTAATCGAAGAGTTGGACTATTACGGTTAAGATGACAGGAAAGTTAAACATTAGAGATATTGTCATGGCCGACAAAGTCTTTAATGACACAAACTTTCAGGACTGGGATATGAATCTCAGATTTTTTCTGGGAACCGACAAGTTACTATACACTATAGAGCGAACTCTTGGGCCTAAGCCCCGACCTGATCAATTGCTTGAGCTAAAGCTTTGGAAGACTTATAGCGATGACAACGCGACTGCTCAATCGGTAATGCTTGCCGCTATGCTCGCATTATCAATTCAGTCATCAAAACAAGGGATTGGATCCCTAAGAGATGATGGCGAAGTTGCATGATCTTCACCGATCTAACCTTAGATCGCAAAGATATGAGTTGCAGAAGAAGATCTCCGCGCTCGAATGTCAGAGGGTACGTCTGTGAGCAAAGTATGTCATAGATGATTGCTGACATTGAGCAGCTCGGACAGATGGTATTCGAGGCTGAGACTTCAGTAGATTTGATCCTACAGTCTCTCCCCGACACTTGGAGTGGGTTCATCATGAACTACAACATGTTGAACCAAGACCAAACTCTTGGAGAGTTGATGTCCACTCTGCGTGAGGCAGAAAATGAGCTCCTTAAGGGCAAGAAGTGCGAGGCGCACTATGCTTCAACATTCAGACTCGAGGGCTTGGCCCAAGGCCGCTGGAGGTGTCAAGAAGAAGAAGCATAAGAAGAAGGGCAATGCCAAATCGTCAAAAGGTTCTGTGAAACCTAAGGAAAAATCCCAAGATGTTTGTCTCCAGTGCGGCAAGCGGGATCACTGGAAGCGTAACTACCACGAGTACAAGGCACATATGAAGGAAATCAAAGCGGGCAAGGCACCGGCTTCATGTATGTTTGTTATAGATATAAACATGTCTACTACTAGTTTAAAAAATTGGATTTTTGATTCTGGTTGTGGAACTCATAAATGTACTGATATGCATGATCTGTGGATTAGTAGGAGACTGACCTCAGGAGAGATTGACCTCCGCGTTGGAAATGGGACACAGGTCGCTGTTTTGGCCGTTGGCACTTTTGTTTTGGAATTGCCCTCGGGGCATATACTTAAACTTACAGACTGTTATTATGTACCTAGTTTGACTAGGAATATTATTTCTGTAACTATGTTAGCCCAATGTGGGTATACTTTTGTATTTAGAAACACTGGGTTTTTATTTATAAAAATGATATGGAAATTGCACTGCTGATGTAAATAATGGTCTATATATTTTGAATATGAATCAATCTCAAACATATAATGTAACAAACAAAAGGCTTAAGGTAGTAACAAAGATGAAACTTACATGTGCATTATCGTATGGGACCACATAAACAAGACACGTATATCCACACTTTCGAAGAGTAGGTACTTGGACGGATTTGATCCAAATTCATATGACGTCTGCGAATCTTATTTATTAGGCAAGATGCCTAAATCACCTTTTAGCGGTAAAGGTGTACGTGCCACCGAACTGTTAGCCCTTGTTCATAGTGACATTTGTGGGCCATGTCTAGCCAGGCTAGAGGTGGATATGAATACTTCTTCGTACCTTTAAGGATGATGCATCGTTTTATGGTTATATGTATCTTATGAGACACAAGTCGGAATCTTTTGAGAAATTCAAAGAGTTTCGACACGAAGTAAAAAAAACAGAACGGTAAAAGTATTAAAACATTACGGTCAGACCGTGGTGGCGAATACTTGAGCAATAAGTTTCTTGATTACTTGAAAGAATATGGTATTCTTTCACAGTGGACTCCTCCTGGAACACCGCAATTAAATGGTGAGTCCGAACGGAGAAACCGAACTTTGTTAGACATGGTAAGGTTTATGATGAGTCGCACAGAGCTACCTATTTCCTTATGGGGATATGCATTGAACAGTGCAATACTTATTTTGAATAAGGTTCCGTCAAAGTCTGTTCAACAGACTCCGTATGAAATATGGACAGGAAAGAAACCAGGTTTCTCATTCCTGAAGATTTGGGGGTTGCTGGGCATACGTCAAACGTTTGGATGGTACCAAACTTGAACCCATCGGATAAATGCCTATTTGTAGGATATCCTAGGGAAACCAAATGATATTACTTCTATCATCCATAAGAGAACAAAGTATTTGTTGCTCTACATGCGGTTTTCCTTGAAAAGGAATTCCTTAATGCAGTGATAAGTGGGAGGAAAGTAGAACTCGATGAAAATTGGAGTGATACTATTCCTGACACAGAATCCTTAACGGAACATAAATAGTCCATCAGGGATGAGACTGCACCACAATCTTCGAATACACAAGGACTGCGTAGGTCAGAGAGAGTCAGAAAACAACCTGAGAGGTATGGGTTTCTGATCTCACCTCATGTGGATTTAATCTTATTGAGGAAGATGAGCCGGCTACGTATTAAGAAGCGATACATGGTATCGACTCCGGTTTATGGCAAGATGCCATGAATTCCGAAATGGATTCCATGTACACCAACCAAGTTTGGACACTGGTTGATGCACCAGAAGGCGTAAAGCCTATTGGTTGTAAATGGGTCTTCAAGAGGAAGACTGACATGGATGGAACGTACAAACGTACAAAGCTACGCTTGTAGCGAAAGGGTATCGTCAACGACATGGTGTCGATTACGATGAAAATTTTTCACCAGTTGCCAGGATTAAATCCATTCGGATAATGCTTGCTATTGCTGCATATTTCGATTACGAGATATGGCAGATAGACGTCAAAACCGCTTTCCTTAACGGAAACCTTTTGGAGGATGTTTATATGCAACAGCCTGACGGTTTTGTCGTACCAAGACTTGCAAACAAGGTTTGTAAGTTAAATCGATCCATTTATGGATTGAAGCAAGCATCGCGTTCTTGGAACCAACGTTTTGATGAGATCATAAAAGAATATGATTTCGTTCAAAACGAGGATGATCCTTGTGTATATAAGAAGGTTAGTGGGAACGCACTGACTTTCATTGTCCTTTATGTTGATGATGTATTGCTTATTGGCAATAACATTCCAATGTTGACATCGGTGAAAGATTGGCTTTCATTAAAATTCTCCATGAATGATCTGGGAGAAGCAGCCTTTATTCTAGGAATAAGGATCTACCGGGATAGATCTAGAAAGCTGCTTGGACTCTCCCAGAGCACGTACATTGACAAAGTGTTGAAGAGATTCAACATGGATCAGTCCAAGATGGGACCATTGCCAGTGTCACATGGCATCACTCTATCTAAGGACACGTGTCCTAAAACTCAAGATGAGAGAGACAACATGAGTCGGATACCATCCGCCTCAGTAGTCGGATCGACCATGTATGCCATGATATGTACGTGACCTGATGTCTCATATGCTTTGAGCATGTGTAGTCGCTATCAGGCCGATCCAGGTGATGGACACTTGATGGCGGTTAAGAATATCCTTAAGTATCTTAGACGAACTAAGGATGCTTTCTTAATCTATGGAGATGGAGAACTTGAGGTAACTGGGTTTACCGATGCAAGTTTCCAAAATGGTAAAGACGACTGTAAGTCACAATCCGGGTACATATTTTATTTGAATAACGGAACAGCAAGCTGGAAATCTTCCAAGCAAGAGACTGTTGCCGATTCAACAACAGAAGCGGAGTACATTGCTGCAGCTGAGGCAGCAAAAGAGGCATTTGGATCCGTAAATTCCTAATTGGATTAGGAGTAGTTCCGTTAGCAGCTGAGCCTGTTCCATTGTATTGTGACAATAATGGGGCTATAGCGCAGGCTAAGGAACCACGGTCTCATCAACGATCCAAGCATGTTCTTCGACGTTTCCATCTGATTCGTGAGATCATACATCGTGGCAATGTGAAGATCGAGAAGGTCGCATCAGATGACAACATTACAGATCCGCTGACGAAAGCTATTCCTCAGCAAAAGTTTGAGCGACATGTACATAGTTCAGGTATTAGATGCTTGAGTGACTGGCTATAGGCCAAGTGGGAGATTGTTAGACAATTATGACCCATAGCGTCACTATTTGTAAAAGACATTGTGGTTTTTGTACAAATTAATCATGTAGCAATGGAAATTGCATTTTATCATTTTGTAATTTGATTACTTAAATATATAAATGATAAAAGTACATATGATTAGTTCCAGATTATAAGATATGAGACAATATCAATCCATAAAGGTTTAATCATTATATATCCCTAGTCATAGTATTATCGAGACTGGACATCGGTAATGCGGAATAGACTAGTATTGCACTTATGTGTGTTATGGAAGCGTAACAACATAGTTCTCATATATTTAAGTATTGGATACTTATGCAAGTGTGATAGGAGGTTGTGTTTACCGATGGTATGGAACAGCTTCGCTCTGGATAGACCCCGCGGAATCCCATTGGTAGTATGACTATGTGTCTATGGAGTCCGCATCAGGGTAGGTGTATTTGGTCTTAACCTGAACTTGCATCGCTAGTGCTTGCGACAATCAATACGCTTTGGGTTTGGTCGTCCATGACTTTAACAGGTTCTGTGTACGCCTCTTCTGGGTTTATTGAGAATCGTAGTGTATTGGGTGTGATGTCAAGATGGAAGTATCACTTCAGTCATATGGAGATGTTGATCACGCAGGGATACAAAACTGGTACTCTAATAGGTTGCAACCATCGGGATAATATGACATGGTCATGATTATCTGATTAAAGAGACTAGTTGCTTGTAATCCGATATATGCTTCGTACGGGGCAGACACTATTCCAGCCCCAGGCCTTGCATGTGACATCCGATACTGGATCGCAATACGCAATACTACGTATACTACACCTGATACAGATTATATATTCCATTAAGAATATTTCTGGAGAATTGGGTAGGCACGGTGCTTTGCTAGAAGCCAACCATGTCTTGTAAATCGGTAAAAACGTAGTACGAGGTACGTACGTGTTTGGATAGTCCGAAGACCGGATTTACTGCCAACATATCCAGGGATCTCTTGGGTCTTTCCCGTAGATTCACCGATGACGTATGATTCGAGCATAATTAATCTGGGATTAATTACGGAGAGATTTTATCTAGGATAAAATACTATTTGAAGAGAGAGAACGATTAATTTGGAATTAATCGATAAATAATATATTCGATATATTAAACGAATTTAGATTTCGACGCGGAATTAAAATTGGATTTTAATTCGGGCAAATGAATTAATTTAGAATTAATTCGCGAGCGACGTGAATAGTAATTTTGCTAGGCATAATTATTTAATTAAATTTGATTTAATTACGTCGCAACGGAAAGTTCGTTAATTCGGAATTAGCGAACCCGAGCCCATGAGTGTTTGCGGGCCCACTCGGATTTCGAATCAAGTGGGACCCATATGTCACATCACTTGTCACTTTAATTAACTTTTTGGTGATGGGTTTTGGTGAAGGAATGATGATGACTTGCCTTACACTCAAGTTGATGGAATGATTGACTATTACCTAAACTTGGTTTTGGTATATGTTTAATTTTGATTTTTGAATATCAAAACAACCAAGTCAACATTTTCACTTCATCTCTTTCCTCTCTCAACTCACGGTTTTAGAGCAAATTTTTCCCCAAAAATTTTCTTCATTGCCGTGACTTTCCAAGGAGATTTAGAAGATTTGTAGCAAATTTTCTAAAGTGCTAGCACACCAAGGAATCATCCAAGGTGATAGGGAAACCATCCCAAAAGCTTGGAATCAACTCAAAAGCTTGGAGCTTGGATCTCATTCCCAAAGTTGAGCTTGGCCGAAAACTTGGAGAAACTTTTTTTCAATTTGACGCATCCTAAATCTGTTTATTGTAAGTATGATTCCGCCATACTTCTTTATGTATTCACTTTATTTTCATTGCTTATAGGATCTTGGATAAGTCTTAGAGACTAACAATGATATCATGAGCCTTGAATAAGCATGAAAATTAAATTTAGGGTAAAATTTGGGTAAATTTGATTTGAGCATCATTTAACCAAATTGTTTGTTTGAGCGTGCTTGTATATGGATAACTTGGAGTTATATGTGATCATTTTGAAGAAATTGAATGGATTAATTTTCCCCATTTTATGCATGATGGCTGTGTTAGTGTTCCTAGAACATGCCAATGATCTAATAAGCAAGAAAAGTGTTCATAAATTTATTATAAGTTGCGGAATTACTTACATTGAATGGATTTGAGCTTTTAAAATTTTGAATGAAGATCTCCAAGATCCAACCTTTGTGTTGATTCCAAGCTTTGAGTTGGTTTCCCTATCACCTTAGAAGACTTCTTAAAGTGCTAGCTTTGTTGATTTTGCAACAAAATCAAAGAGAAAGAATGAGGAAGCTCACGCCCAAGTTGCTTCATGTATTAGGGTTTTCTTTGTGTCAAGTGTTCTGTAATGAGAGAGAGAGATGCCTTTTGGTAAAACCAATTTACCATTTTCACCTAAACAAGGTGGTTGGGTAAATGTTTTCACCAAAACCATTCCAAGGTAGTTGGAAAGTTGGTGGCTTGGCATAAATGCCAACTACCCTCCCAACTACCACATGTTAAGTGGGCCCCACATTTGAATTCAAAATTCAAATGGATTCTACGAATGTTTGCCGCGGCTTTAATCCGTTTAATCTGATTAAATGAATTTCCGTCGCTAAATAATTAAATCTAATTTAATTAAATGACGACGCCTCGTAAATATATTACGAATGCCGTTTACGAATTAATTCTAAATTATTCCGTTCGCTCATATTAAAGTCCAACTTTAATTTCGTAATGAAATCTAATTCCGATTAATACATCCGATATATTAATTTTAGCCCATACAAATAAATTAAATAGAAAAATCAATTTAACTATTAAATTTATTTCACACCGATTAATTCCAAATTAATCGCGTTCTCTCTCTTCCGAACACATTTAATCCCAGATTAAATAAAGCCTCAATAAATCCCAGATTAATTTTCTCTCTAAATTAATCCCAGATTAATTCTAGTTTAAGTCAACTGTCATCGGTGAATCTTTGGGAAGCGACCCAAGAGACCTCTGGATATGTTGGCAGTAAATCCGGTTATAGGACTATACGATTAAGTGTGTACCTAGTACCACATGCTTACGGATTTACAAGACATGGTTGGCTTCTAGCAAAGCACCGTGCCAACCCAATTCTCCAGAAATATTCTTACTGGAATATACAATCTATGTCAGGGGTAGAATACGTAGTATTCTGTATTGCGATCCAGTATCAGATGTCACGTGCTAGGCATGGGGCTGGAATTATGTCTGCCCCGTACGAAGCACATGTCGGATGTCTGGTAACTAGTCTCTATAATTGAATGAACATGACCTAGTCATATAATCCCGATGACTGCAGTACTTAAGAGTACTAGTTCCATATCCTACGTGACATCATCTCCACTATGACTGGAATGATACTTCCGTCTTGACATCACACCCAATACACTACGATTCTCAATATACCCAGCAGAGGCGTACACAGAACCGGTTAAAGCCCTGGACGACCAAAACCAAAGCATATTGATTGTCGCAAGTATTAGCGGTGCAAGTCTCAGGTTAAGACCAAATACACCTACCCTGATTTCAGACTTCCATAGACACATAGTCATACTACCATTAGAATTCCGAGGGGTCTATCCAGAGCGAAGCTGTTTTCCGTACCATCGGTAAAACACAACCTCCTATTACACTTGCATGAGTATCCAATACCCAAATATATGAGAACTATGCTATTGTGCCCTCACAACGCGCACAAGTGTAATACTAGTCTCTTATGCATTATCGATGTCCAATCTCGATAATACTATGACTAGGGATATTTAATGATTAATCCTTCGAGGACTGATATTGTCTCATATCATCTCAATCCAGAAACTAATCATAAGGACCTCATATCATTTATACATCTAGGTGATCTAATCACAAATGATAAGAGTGCAATCTCCTTGTCACATAGTTAATTTGTACAACAACACCATGATCTGTACAAATAGTGACGCTAAGGGTCATAATTGTCCAACAATCTCCCACTTGGCCTATAGCCAGTCACTCGAGTGTCATACACCCGAACTATGTACGGTTCGCTCAAACTGCTGAGGAAAGGCTTTCGTCAGCGGATTTGCGTGATTATCGTCTGATGCGATTTATTCGATCATCATCATATCGCCACGATGTATGATCCGAACAAATCAGATGAATAGTCGAAGTATATATCTGGATCGTTAATGAGACCGTTAATTCTTTAGCCTGTGCTGACGCCTAGCTCAGTGCTTTCAGAACTATATCTAATCTAATTAGATTTATCATCGACCCAAATGGCTTCTATTGCTGCATCAGCCCGCAGCAATAACCCCCATTTGTTGTTTATTCGCGTAATAGTATCTTGCTTGGAAGATTTCCAGCTCACTGTTCCGTTATTCAAACTGTATAGTACCATTGTTTTTATCGGTTAGGAAACTTGCAGCAGTGATCCCAGTCACTTCAAGTTCTCCTTCTCCATAGTTTAAGACATCATCCTTAGTTCTCTAAGATACTAACAGATGTTCTTAATATCAATCCAGTGACTATCACTTGGATTGACCTGTTTGTGACTCCATATGCTCAAAGCGTATGAGACACCAGGTCACGTATATTTTTCAATGTACGAGTTCTCAGAGAGTGTTAACAACTTTAAATCTATCCCAGTAGATCTTTATTCCTAGAATAAAGGTTGTTTCTCCTCCCAAGAATTCTACGGAGAATTTTCATGAAAGTCCAGCTTTCACCGATTGTAATATGGGAATATCATTTCCAAGAAATGACATATCATCATTATTTAGGACATCATTGTCAGTGCGCTCCCACTAACCTCCTTATATACACAAGAATCATTTCTCGTTTTGAATTAAATCATAAACCATTATGATTACATCAAAACGATAATTCCAAGAACCTAATACTTGCTTCAATCCAAACATGGATCGAATAACCTGCAAACCTTGTTTGCTAGTTTTGATACGACAAAATCGTTAGGATGTTGTAAACATCCTCCAAAAGGTTTCTTTTTCAGGAAAACAATTTTTCGTTCAGCTGCCATATTTCATAAATGAAACATGCAGCATCAGCAAGCATTATCCAAATGGATTTATCCATGGCAATAGGTAAAAGATTTCGTTGTTATTGACACAATGTTGATAACGATACCTTTTCACTACAAGCCTAGCTTAGTACGTTGGTATGTTGCCATCCATGTATGTCTTTATTGAAGACTCATATAGTACCAATAGGCACAATGCCTTCTGGTACATCAACTAGTCTCTAAACATAGTTGGTATACATGGAATCCATTTCGAACTTCATGGCACTTTGCCATAATGGGGAGTCGATACCTTGTATCACTTCCTCATATGTAGTCATTTCGTCTTCCTCAATAAGATTGACATCTTTATGAGGTGAGATCAGAACCCATACCTCCCAGGTTGTTTTATGACTCTCTCCGACTAACGCGGTTCTTGTGTATTCGAAGATTGTGGTACAGTTTCATCATTGATGAACTGTTTGTGTTCCATTAAGGACTAGGTGCCTTGAACAGTATTACTCTCGATTTTCATCGAGTTTTACTATCCTCCCCACTTACCACTGCATATCGGTATTCCTCTTAGGAAAAACGCATGGCGAGCAACAATTACATTGTTCTCATGTGAGATGTATAAGTACTATACTTTGGTTTCCCTAGGATAACCAATAATTAGGCACTTATCCGATTTGGGTTCTAGTTTGGTATCATCCAAACATATGCCCAGCATCCCAAATCTTCAGGAGTGAGAAAACCAGTTTCTTTCTTTCTGTTCATATTAATATGAAATCTGTCAAACATATTTTCATGGAACCTTATTCAAAATAAGTATTGCACTGTTAAATGCTTATCCTTTGAAGGAAAATGGTAGCTCAGAGCGACTCATGATTAACCTTATCATGTCCAACAAAATTCAGTTTCTCCGTTCGGACACACCGTCAAACTGACGTGTTCCGGGAGGAGTCCTCATTGAAAGAATACTATACTCTTTCAAGTATTTGAGAAACTTATTGTTGCTGTATTTTTCCATCTGGTCTTACTGTGACGGTTTTAATACTTTAGCCGATCTATTTGTCTACTTCGTGTCGAAACTCTAAAAGTTTCCGATTTGTGTTTCATAAGAGACACATAACCATAACGTGATGCCACATCCGTAAAGGTCACGAAATACTCATATCCACCTCTAGCCTAGCTAGATATGGGCCCACTTACGTCACTATGAACGAGGGCTAACAGATCGATGGCACTTACACTTTTACCAAGTAAAATGTATTTTAGGTACTTTACCTAATAAACTAGATTCGTAGACATCATTTGAATGGAATCAAATCCGTCCTAGTATCCACTCTTCAAAAGTGTGGATATACGAGTCTTGTTTAATGTGTCCCAGAAAACACTGCCACAAATAAGTCTTATCTGATCAAATCAGTTTGAGCTATTTGTTCGTCATATTATATGTTTGAGATTTATTTATATTCAAAATATAAATACTGTTATTCACATCTAATGTGTTTATCTCAATATCATCTTTATAAAATAAAACACTTTAGTGTTCTAGAATATAAAGGTATACTCGCAACGAGTTATACTCGATATAGAGATAATGTTTCTAGTCAAACTAGTTATATTATAATAGTTTCCTAATTTAAGTACACACCCGAAGGGTAGTTCCTAAACTTAGGTATCTACGGTAAAACAGCGACTTTCCTCCTGTTTCCGATTCGCAGATTAATCTTAATTGAAGTCAGTATCCTGCTCATAGTAGATTCTGCACATCAATGCATATTTATGTATCACACATAGTATTTCAAATCCAATTTTAATACTAGTAGTGAACATATTTATGACAAACATATTTGAAGTCAGAGCCTTGCTCGTCTTCAATTCCTTCATGTCTGCTTTGTCCACACGGCAGTCACGCTTCAGTGATCTCATTTGCCACAGTTTAAGTAGACATTTTGGGATATGTCCTTTGTCTTCCTAGAAGACAGTAATGATTTTGCCTTTGCCCTTTTATATATCCCAGAAGCCTTTGGCCAAGCCTTGGGTTTCTAGAATATCGAAGAAGGGTGCACCTTGCGCTACTTGCCTTATTGCAAACTTTGGCTTTATCTCATGAGAATAGCCATTAACTCTCCAAGAGTTATTAATTGCAATTTAATACTTCTAAGATCTAAGAATAGATCTATGAAGATCCTTCAATTTCCTCATCATACTTTAAGGATCTAATCTTTAGTTCTGATTAGGAAATTAAGGAGTCTTTTTGACAAGTATAATGGATTAAGCACTAAAGTTATCATCACATGAATCTTCCAAAGATCATGCTCTACTATTTGCTTAACTCTGGGCTTAGGCCTAATATGTTATTTTATCAAACAAAGTAACTTATTAGTTTCCAGGACCATCCTGAAATTTTATTCCAATTTGAAAATTAAAGTCGTTCAAACACATTTTCACCCAGGATTATGTTTTAAACACTAATCTTTCAGTTATCTTGATTCCAATAGTCTAACTATCCAATCAACGATTTCGGGTACAATCTAATGTAATGATTATTATAGTCTAACTATATAACTAATTACAATTTTATTGGTTAAAATCAAATATATATTGATTACTATAATCCAATTACATAATCAACTATAAATGATCGGTAAAATTCAAATATATTGATTACTATAATCCAATTATATAATCAACTATAAATGAAGGGTAAAATTCAAATATATTGATTACTATAATCCAATTATATAATCAACTATAAATGAAGTAGTTTGAATACAGTCCAACTATTTAATTATAACAACAATTAAATATTAGTCCAACTAATATATTTATAAATAAATTATGACGAAAAATGAAATGAGCGCATATTGGCAAACATCTAAACGAAATTTACAAATTTAATACTTGCCTCCCACTATTTTTCGGCGAGCTTCTAACCCTCTGTTGAGTACTCGGGAAACCTTGTTTCCTAGTGGGCTAGGATCCCGTTAAATAACACACAATCTTGACTTTGGCCAACCAATTGTATGATACTTAACTAGGTAGATCTCTAAGATCAATTGGATCTTATCCAATTCCTAGATCCAGTAGGTGGACATCCAAGTCCGAAACATATATACAATATATATGCCAATATATCCAATATATTTTCCTAATCTTTTTCCTCTGAATCAACTAAGCATTGGCTTTTGCACAACAAGCTTAATGATTCCAGTTTAGTGGGACCCATTGACATGGAAAGCTTCGTAATCAATGTCGATGGACAAGAAGTGATCTTGAATTTGGCCAACAAATCACGACTTGGACAAGACACCGATATGGAACAAAACTCTCATGATTTAAACACATCCGCAATTGACAAAGGTCTTGACTTTGGCCAACAAACCAATGCCAACTTTGGATCTTGAGTAAGAATCACTCAATGGAAGGAAAAATGCTTAATATGTTTTGAGGGTTTTTCGCGTAAATTGGAAACCAATTTATTATCTTTGATTAGGTCACATCATACACCCTTAAGCATGCATTCTAAAAACATAATAAGGCGCGATAAATAAATTAATAATGATATGCGGATGGATATGTCACAAATTGTTCCTAGAACAAATCACTCCATTTCCTCTCCCCAGCTAGAACTATTCTAACTTCTACCCAATTACATAATACAATAAAGAAACCTCATTTACATTGAGGGGAATTGGTGAGAAGAGAAATACAAAGAATATGGAGATAAAAGGCTGGACACGCATGTCCAATTTAATAAATTCTAAATTTATTACAATTTCCAAAATTGCCCTCGCCCTTCTAATATCCATCCGATATACATTATTCATACAACACATTCATGTATTCATACAAAGCATGTTATTCAATCAATCTAATCCAATTAATTAATCTTTGATTAATGACCATCCAATGTTCAAACAACGATTTGATTTGCGCGAGTCTAACTCGTTTAAGAATAAATACTCAAAGTAAGTATTCTTGAAATATATTGAACTACAACTTTAAATCCAATTTATTTGTATTCAATACTAATTCCAAATTTAATTCCAAATTAAATATTTACACTTATTTATAAGCCTTAAAGACTTGGATTCCAATCCAATCTTGATGGGTCTCAAAGGCCCAATAACATCCAATGCCATTTTAATTAAAGTCCAATGGGCTTTTAATTGATTCTTAAGGCATGGGCTTTGGCCATAATGGATCAAACCCAAAATGCCAAGGCCCAATAGGAATCACCCTATTGCCAACAAATCAATTTAGGCCCATTAGGCCCAATTATATTCTTTAAAGGGCCAAGTGATGTATTTGGACTTTATGGAATTGGTTTTGGGCCCAATTGGATCCAATCCAAAAGTCCAAAACCAAACTTGATCAAACCAAGCCCATTAAGCCCAAATACACACTTTTAGCCCAATTCATAATTTAAAGGCTTATTAACATAATTATAATATTCCAAATATCACAATTATTTTAATTAAAGTGTATTAGCCATGATTAATTAATTAAACTCAATATTTCCAAAATACCAATTAACTTAATTAATCATGCTTAATCCATCAATTTATGCTCAACACAAATTGAAGCCAAAACACATCATTTCATGCTCAACATGCTCTTGAATTTAACATAAACATTATTGACTTTGATTCCAATCTAATCAAACCAACAATCAACATTTAACATGCATTTAAACACATCCAATGATGTTACAAAAAAAAAAAGTGCAGTCATTGTCTACACCATTCGGCCACACTAAGGAATTTTAAAAAAATTTGATCCAATCAATTTTTCTCAAATCTAATCATGCACAACTCTAAGTTAACATAATCTAAGCATGCTCAAAGCATCAATTTGAAGAAATCATATTCAAAACACAAAAGCCCCAAATTTTAGTCTCATGAACCCTACAATTTTCATGCTTAAAATTGGCTCTTGATACCATTGTTATGTTCCTAGAACATGCCAATGATCTAATAAGCAAGAAAAAGTGTTCATAAATTCACTATAAGTTGCAGAATTACTTACATTGAATGGATTTGAGCTTTTAAAATTTTGAATGAAGATCTCCAAGATCCAACCTTTGTGTTGATTCCAAGCTTTGAGTTGGTTTCCCTATAACATTAGAAGACTTCTTGAAGTGCTAGCTTTGTTGATTTTGCCACAAAATCAAAGAGAAAGAATGAGGAAGCTCACACCCAAGTTACTTAGTGTATTAGGGTTTGCTTTGTGTCAAGTGTTCTGTAATGAGAGAGAGAGATGCCTTTTGGTAAAACCAATTTACCCTTTTCACCTAAACAAGGTGGTTGGGTAAATGGTTTCACCAAAACCATTCCAAGGTAGTTGGAAAGTTGGTGGCTTGGCATAAATGCCAACTACCCTCCCAACTACCACATGTTAAGTGGGCCCCACATTTGAATTCAAAATTCAAATGGATTCTACGAATGTTTGCCACGGCTTGAATCCGTTTAATCAGATTAAACGAATTTCCGTCGCTAAATAATTAAATCTAATTTAATTAAATGACGACGCCTCGTAAATATATTACGAATGCCGTTTACGAAATAATTCTAAATTAATCCGTTCGCTCGTATTAAAGTCCAACTTTAATTTCGTAATGAAATCTAATTCCGATTAATACATCCGATATATTAATTTTAGCCCATGCAAATAAATTAAATAGAAAAATAAAATTTAACTATTAAATTTATTTCACCGATTAATTCCAAATTAATCACGTTCTCTCTCTTCCGAACACATTTAATCCCAGATTAAATAAAGCCTCAATTAATCCCAGATTAATTTTCTCTCTCTAAATTAATCGCAGATTAATTCTAGTTTAAGTCAACTATCATCGGTGAATCTTTGGGAAGCGACCAAAGAGACCTTTGGATATGTTGGCAGTAAATCCGGTTATCGGACTATCCGATTAAGTGTGTACCTCGTACCACATGCTTACGGATTTACAAGACATGGTTGACTTCTAGCAAAGCACCGTTCCTACCCAATTCTCCAGAAATATTCTTACTGGAATATACAATCTATGTCAGGCGTATAATACGTAGTATTCTGTATTGCGATCCAGTATCGGATGTCACGTGCTAGGCCTGGGGCTGGAATTATGTATGCCCCGTACGAAGCACATGTCGGATATCTGGTAACTAGTCTCTATAATCGGATGAACATGACCTAGTCATATCATCCCGATGACTGCAGTACTTAAGAGTACTAGTTCCGTATCCTACGTGACATCATCTCCACTATGACTGGAGTGATACTTCCGTCTTGACATCACACCCAATACACTACGATTCTCAATATACCCAGTAGAGGCGTACATAGAACCGGTTAAAGCCCTGGACGACCAAAACCAGAGCATATTGATTGTCACAAGTATTAGCGGTGCAAGTCTCAGGTTAAGACCGAATACACCTACCCTGATTTCGGACTTCCATAGACACATAGTCATACTACCATTGGAATTCCGAGGGGTCTATCCATAGCGAAGCTGTTTTCCGTACCATCGGTAAAACACAACCTCCTATTACACTTGCATGAGTATCCAATACCCAAATATATGAGAACTATCCTATTGTGCCCTCACAACGCGCACAAGTGTAATATTAGACTCTTACACATTATCGATGTCCAATCTCCATAATACTCTGACTAGGGATATTTAATGATTAATCCTTCGAGAACTGATACTGTCTCATCTCATCTCAATCCATGAACTAATCATAAGGACCTTCTATCATTTATACATCTAGGTGATCTAATCACAAATGATAAGAGTGCAATCTCCTTGTCACATAGTTAATTTGTACAACAACACCATGATCTGTACAAATAGTGACGCTATGGGTCATAATTGTCCAACAGGCCGAATGTATAATAAACCATAATGTCATGGTATTGTTTTTTTGTTTTTTGATCATTGGATGAGTTGAAAGACATGGTTATATTGATTTAAGATTCAATCGGATTGAAATCGGAATCGAATATAAAAACCCTCAAAATGTCGTGACCTCGTAAGCATGGAAATGAGATGATTTTTTTGGTTCAATAATGTTATACATGTGTTGGACAAATTCAAGCATGATTAATTGATTAAATTGATATTTTGGAAATGTTAATTTAGATAATTAATTAATGTAATACACTTTAATTAATTGAATTATGAAATTTGGAATTATAAAATTTAATTAGTTGGACTTAATTTAGAATTGGGCTTAAATGTTGTATTTGGGCCTAATGGGCTTGGTTGGGCCAAGTTGGTTTAGGTCAATTGGATTGGATCCAAATTGGGCCTAAATCTTTCCATTAAGTCCAAATATGACAAATGGGCCTTTTATGTTTAATTGGGCCTTATGGGCCGAAATTGGTTTCTTGGCAAATAGGGTGATTCCTTAATTGAGATTTGGTATTTGGGTTTGACCCATATTGACCAAAGTCCATGCCTTAAGAAAATAATTGAAAGCCCATTGGACTTTAATTAAACTACATTGGATGTTAATTGGGCTTTGAGACCCATTTAAATGAGATTTGGAATCTAAGTCGTAAAGGCACATTAAAAAATGTAGTTATTTAATTTAGAATTAAATAAGGAATTAGTATTGAATACGAATTAAATTAGATTTAAATTGTAGTTCGATATAATTCAAGAATTCGTACTTTGAGTACTTATTCTCAAACGAGTTGGACTCGCGCAAAATCAAATCGTTGATTGAACATTGGATGATCACTTAATTCAAAGATTAATTAATTGGATTAGATTGATTGAATAACATGATTTGTGTGTTTACATGGATGTGTTGAATGAATAATGTATATCGGATGGATATTAGAAGTGAAAGGGAAATTTTGGAAATTGTTGTAAATTTAGAATTTATTAAATTGGACCTGCGTGTCCAGCCTTATCTCTCTTGATTCTTTGTAATTCTCTTCTCACCTAATTCCCCTCAATGTTAATGAGGTTTATTTCATTGTATTATGTAATTGGGTAGAAGTTAGAATAGTGCTAGCCGGGGAGAGGAAATGGAGTGATTTGTTCTAGGAACAATCTGTGAGATATCCATCCGCATATCATTATTAATTTATTTTCGCGCCTTATTATGCTTTTAGAATGCATGCTTAAGGGTGTATGATGAGACCTAACAAAGATAATAAATTGGTTGCCAATTTACCCGAAAAACCCTCAATAAATATTAAGCGTTTTCCTTCCATTGAGTGATTCTTACTCAAGATCCAAGATTGACACTGGTTTGTTGGCCAAAGTCAAGACCTTTGTCCATCGCGGATGTGTTTGAATCATGAAGGCTTTGTTCCATATCGTATGTCTTGTCCAAGTTGTGATTTGTTGGCCAAAGTCAAGATCACTTCTTGTCCATCGACATCGATTACGAAGCTTTCCAAAGTCAATGGGTTCCGCTTAACTGGAATCATTAAGCTTGTTGTGCAAAAGCCAAGGCTTAGTTGATTCAGAGGAAAAAGGTTAGGAAAATATATTGGATATATTGGCATATATATATTGTATATATGTTTCGGACTTGGAGGTCCACCTACTGGATCTAGGAATTAGATGACATCCAATTGATCTTAAATATCTACCTAGTTAAATATCATACAGCTTGTTGGCCAAAGTCAAGGTTGTGTGTTATTTAACGGGATCCTAGCCCACTAGGAAACTAGGTTTCCCAAGTACTCAACAGAGGGTTAGAGGCTCACCGAAAAATAGTGGGAGGCTAGTATTGAATTTGTAATTTCGTTCAAATACTTAGGTTTACGCGCTTTCAAAATTATTTCGTCAATTATTTTATTAGTTGGTCTAATATATTATTATTTTTCTTGTAACAGGTAGAATGTACCCATACATCGTTAATCGAATAGTTGGACTATTGCGGTTAAGATGACAGGAAAGTTAAGCATTAGAGTTATTGTCATGGGCGACAACGTCTTTAATGAAACAAACTTTCAGGACTGGGATATGAATCTCAGAATTGTTCTGGGATCCGACCAGTTACTCTACACTATAGAGCGACCTCTTAGGCCTAAGCCTCGACCTGATCAGTTGCTTGAGCTAGAGCTTTGGAAGACTAATAGCGATGACAACGCGACTGCTCAATCGGTAATACTTGCCACTATGACTCTGCAATTCCGTCGTCAAAACAAGGGATTTGATCCCTATGAGATTATGGCGAAGTTACATGATCTTCACTGATCTAACCTTAGATCACAAAGATATGAGTTGCAGAAGAAGCTCTTCCGCGCTCGAATGTCAGAGGGTACGTCTGTTGAGCACCATGTGTCACAGATGATTGCTAAAATTGAGCAACTCAGACAGATGGGTATAGTCTTCGAGGCTGAGACTTCAGTAGATTTGATCCTACAGTCTCTCCCCGACACTTGGAGTGGGTTCATCATGAACTACAACATGTTGAACCAAGACCAAACTCTTGGAGAGTTGATGTCCACTCCGCGTGAGGCAGAAAATGAGCTCCTTAAGGGCAAGAAGCGCGAGGCGCACTATGCTTCAACATCTCAGACTCCGAGGGCTTGGCCCAAGACGACTGGAGGTGTCAAGAAGAAGAAGCATAAGAAGAAGGGCAAAGCCAAATCGTCAAAAGGTTCTGCGAAACCTAAGGACAAATCCCAAGATGTTTGTCTCCAGTGTGGTAAGCGGGGTCACTGGAAGCGTGACTGCCACGAGTACAAGGCACACATGAAGGAAATCAAAGCGGGCAAGGCACCGGCTTCAGATATGTTTGTTATAGAAATACACATGTCTACTACTAGTTTTAAAAATTGGATTTTTGATTCTAGTTGTGGAACTCATATATGTACTGATGTGCATGATCTGCGGATTAGCAGGAGACTGGCCTCAGGAGAGATTGACCTCTGCGTTGGAAATGGGACACAGTTCACCGTTTTGGCCGTTGGCACTTTTGTTTTGGAACTGCCCTCGGGGCATGTACTTAAACTTACAGACGGTGTGTCCGAATGGAGAAACCGAACTTTGTTAAACATGGTAAGGTCTATGATGAGTCGCACATAGCTACCTATTTCCTTCTGGGGATATGCATTGAACAGTGCAATACTTATTTTGAATAAGGTTCCGTCAAAGTCTGTTCAACAGACTTCGTATGAAATATTGACAGGAAAGAAACCAGGTTTCTCATTCCTGAAGATTTGGGGTTGCTGGGCATACGTCAAACGTTTGGATGGTACCAAACTTGAACCCAAATCGGATAAATGCCTATTTGTAGGATATCCTAGGGAAACCAAAGGATATTACTTCTATCATCCATAAGAGAACAAAGTATTTGTTGCTCTACATGCGGTTTTCCTTGAGAAGGAATTCCTAAATGTAGTGATAAGTGGGATGAAAGTAGAACTCGATGAAAATCAGAGTGATAATGTTCCTGGCACAGAATCCTTAACGGAACATGAACAGTCCATCAGGGATGAGACTGCACCACAATCTTCGAATACACAAGGACCGCGTAGGTCGGAGAAAGTCAGAAAATAACCTGAGAGGTATGGGTTTCTGATCTCACCTCATGTGGATATTAATATTATTAAGGAAGATGAGCCGACTACGTATTAAGAAGCGATACAAGGTATCAACTCCGGTTTATGGCAAGATGCCATGAATTTCGAAATGGATTCCATGTACACCAACCAAAAGGCGTAAAGCCTATTGGTTGCAAATGGGTCTTCAAGAGGAAGACTGACATGGATGGCAATGTACAAACGTACAAAGCTAGGCTTGTAGCGAAAGGGTATCGTCAACGACATGGTGTCGATTACGACGAAACTTTTTCACCAGTTGC